>OX457042.1:41516130-41733630 GCA_949752735.1 Lumbricus terrestris
CGACGGAAGGCGGCGACTGATCGCCAGACGGTCAACAGACGACTGTGGTTCTCACGGAAATAGTCATTGAACGACTATAGCAGACGACGATCAAACACACGTAACATACATGTACATCCATACAAGTATTTGAAGGTATGGGAATTGCGAAGGTAAGAGATGAACTATGAAATGGTAAGGTATGGTGTGTCAACGATATCTGAACTGTTCGCCATACTAGAGGCACTTTATACATGATTAAATACAATCAAATGCAACCAAGGTGGGTACGGTTATAAAGGCACAAAACAGTTGTGCAAGGTATAAAAGACACAAAACAGTTATACCACACCTTACCTTACCTAATAGGTAGGTCTAATGTATTAGGTAAGGTAAGGTAATACTGTGGTAGAATTGGGTAAGATAATGTATGACAAGGTGGTATCATCAAACAATAAAAACCTAAATTCTGAGACCACCAATCACCTGATCAATCACCCAATCAATCAATTGATCTATCAATCAATTGATCAATCAATCAACTGATCTGCTGATATCTACCGTAGTTGAACTACTGACCTGTTCCTCGCGAGCCCACTCTTCCTCTCGGCTTCTCAGTTCCTCGTAAAGCGCTTTCTGTCGTTCCACGTCAACCGCCAACTCCTTGTTCGTTGCCATCAGCTTATCCAACTGCTCACGCAACAGGTCAATCGTATGAGACAGACCGGCACTCCTGTTGACCACAACCAACAGAACAATGAGACGTATATCGTGCAACAGGATGGGAGACAATGTTCAGGACGATCAAAACTCTGGTGTTCGGAATAATCGAGGGAGGCAACAGGATAGGCAGACTTCATAGGGAATTGGATGAACGACATAGAGGATTGTTGCGGAAGCCCACTACAGGAACTGTTTCACATGGCACAGAACAGATATGGATGGAAAAAGAAGACAAAGCTGACATTGGACACCAGCATCCAAACCTTCAGCCAACCATCCCTACATCCATCCTTACAACCCAACATACATTCATCCCTATATCCATCCATCCATCCCTACATCCATCCATCCCTACATACATCTATCCATCCTTACAACCCAACATACATCCATCCCTATATCCATCCATCCATCCCTACATCCATCCATCCCTACATACATCTATCCATACATCCATCCATCCATCCCAATATCCATCCATCCATACCTTCATTCATTAATCCATTCACCCGTCCCTCCAACCCATCCATTGATCCATACCATAGCGTATTCCTACCTCTGCTGTTCCTCTTCCAGTCGACCCATGATGTTATCGAGCGCAATCGAATGCTCGTTCTCCGTCTCCTGAAGCTGGAATTCCATCATCGAAGGACTCGACTGATGATGATGATAGCCATCGTACAACGGACCCTTAAACAGAACACACCACATCCAACCTAATCTAATCTAATCCAATATAATCACATCTAATTCAGTCTAGTCTAATCCAATCGCATCTAATCGAGTCTTGATTAACTTTGTCAAATCTACAGGGTGCGCCAAAAAAAGACCCCCCCTAGGTTTTTTGCCAATATTTTGACCAAAAGTAGGAATTCCCAAATGAAATTTTACAGGCTTATAGATAATTCATATCTACACATTATGGGCAGATTTCATCAAAATATTTCAAACGGAACAAAAATTACATCACTTTTAGTGAGGTCACCCCCCCGTTTTTTGACGATTCAAAAACGAAGCACAAAAAAATTAGGTTTTTTGCCAATATCGAAATGAAATTTTACACACTTAAAGAAATTCATATCTGCACATGGTGGTCAGATTTCATCAACATATTTCAAACAGAACAAAAGTTATACCACTTTTAGTGAGGCCACCCACCGTTTTTTGACGATTCAAAAACGAAACACAACAAAAAGTAACAAAACACGATTTTATTAAGTCTCATCTCAAATAACTGTTGTCAAATGAACTTGGTATTGCTTCACGACTTGTGTTCAACGTGCCCACCACCCGTGCCAAAACTTCTTTTGAGTCTCTTTGCAAAGTTCGTAATGGACCTGTTGATTAATCTGACAAATTCCTTATTTACCAATTTGATTGTCATCTTGCTAAGTGACTTCTCAGTATAGCGCAGCTACCCCGGTACCCTGTTTCTCTTTTAAATAGTAATAATAACGATCATCTGGCAATATCAAGGTTCTTTGATAACAATTATTTAAGATGAGAAAAAAATCGTGTTTTTGTTACTTTTTTTGTTGCGTTTCGTTTTTGAATCGTCAAAAAACGGTTGGTGACCTCCCTAAAAGTGGTATAGCTTTTGCTGTGTTTGAAATATTCTGATGAAATCTGACCATCATGTGCAGGTATGAATTGTCTTTAAGCCTGTAAAATTTCATTTCGATATTCTTACTTTTGGCCGAGATATTGACCAGAATAATTAGATTGGTTTTTTGTTACTTTTTGTTGCGTTGCGTTTTTGAATCGTCAAAAAACGGTGGGTGGCCCCCTAAAAGTGGTGTAACTTTTGTTGTGTTTGAAATAGTATGATGAAATCTGGCCATAGTGTGTAAATATGAATTGTCAATAAGCCTGTAAAATTTCATTTCGAAATTCTTACTTTTGGCCAAAATATTGACAAAAAACCTAGGGGGTCTCTTTTTTGGCGCACCCTGTATGTCTGGTCGAATCAATTACATCAGATCATAGACTCATAGACATACAATAAACTAGATTAAATTATATCAGATCACATTAGAATTTATAAAGGACTGATACTGAACGGAATAGAACAATAGAATATAATGGAAATAAATAGAACAGAATATACATTATATTTTATTAGATTACAGTAGATTACAGTAGATAATAGCACAGAATGAAATAGAATAAATTACATATTCCATTGTATTAGAACAGAGATTAACAGAACAAAATAGATAATATATTAGATTATAGAGGAACAGAATAAAGTATATTCAAATCAACTCATAATGATATCAGAATCAGATTATATAGTTCATTGAAGAATATAACAGACTAGAACATAACAGAACAGAGTACAACAAACTAGAATAGAATAAACACTATATAATAGAATAGAACTAAATAATAGCCTGCAAACTATTCAGATTTGTTTAGATTGGCTTATGATAAGTCAGAAAATATTGAGTTTTAATAGATTGGATAAAATTGCATCAGAATATTTCATAATAGAATACAGTACAATGTATATAATTAAAACAAATTGATTAGTCAAAATGATCAGATTAGATTTTAAAGGTAACCCTAGGCAACCATGCACAGATCACATTCACAGAACCCATGACCGAAAGCACAACACATATTTACAGCAACCATGCAGGAAGTGACATCACTCACAGAAGCTCTCACTGCATGATCTGCATTCGCTTGTGCATTTCCAAATGCATCCTCCATCTCCAGACATCGTCGTTTGTACTGAAGAACCTACAGGTAACCAGATTGACATTGCAAGTTACAAAAGGTATATGGGACAACAGTTTAATAACATACAGTGCAAGAGACTACCAAGAATTGAAGTGCAGACTGACAGATTTGAACCAATCAGAGCAAAGCTTACAAATAAGAAAACACTGGGTGTGCAAATATTATGTGCAATGCATCATGGTCTCATTTGGAAATGAACTCATGTCAACAAATTGTTCTATTTGCAAATCATGTAGTGGCTGTAATCTAGGAACAGAAAAGATCTGATTTAGGTTAGCCAATCACAGAATTGCTCTAAATCAGGCCAACCAATCGTAGAATAGCCACAATTAGGATGGGCCAATCAAAATACAGTTCTACCTTACACCAACAGATCGTGGTTAATATAATAGCACTTCTTTAGGTAAGCAATCATGGAATTGTTCCATTTTATGGCAACCACCAATCACATACCAGTCAATCCTTTCTCCATGTAACATTTGGATGCTCCCTCCCTTCTCCAAAAAAAACAATTGGGCATTTCCTACCTTCTCCCTATATCCTATAACATTTGAATGTTCCCTCCTCCCATGGCCCTGTAATAGTTGGACCAAACCACTCTACGTCTAAACAGACAATGCTGTGTCCATAGCCAGACAGACCTACCTTGGACTGTAGTTTCTGAACGATGCGAGCCTGAGCCTTCTGTGTGTCATGCAGGGATTGAACCCTTGACCTCTCCTCCTCCAATCGTCCTCTCAGCTCAGCATTCTGCTGCATGACCGCTCTACCAGGTCCCAGTCCACTTCCACCTCCAAGGTCATCCGATGAATCGCCAAAGTCACCTCTACCACCACGCAACACACCATCCAACTACAATGACCAACAAATCAAATCAAATCAAATCATCATAATAAAATCATCATAATCAATCCATGTCCATACAATCCAATCAAGTCATGCTTAATTCATTTAATCAAATCAAAATCAAATTAAACCATTTTGCGTTAATTGATATCAAATATCATATCAAATCGAATCACTTCCAGTCTAATCTAATCATAAACAATAGACTGCATTCTACCATCATAATAATGGTACTAACACTACTACCACCACCACCCTCACTACAACCCCTAATACTGCCACTACTTCCTTCTGCTATTACTACTACTACCACTACAACTACAGGTACAACTACCAGTACCAGTACTTATACTACTACTAGTAGTAGCACCAAAAACACCATTATCATTTATCATTAATATTATTAATATTATAATTACTATTATCATTGTATTGTCATTGTCATCGTCATTGTCATCATCATCATCATCATCGTCGTCGTCATCATCATCATCATCAACAACAAATATTAAACATTGTCACTGCCACTGTCCCTTGATCAAGCAACAACGGATGATGCTGAAAAACAGTCAGTGAATGAATTGTTAAAGCTGATTAAGCAAGTGATTTTAAGCAAAACTTAATGCATCAAAGAAGACACAGTTAGCAGCAAAGAGGTGAGCGCTGCGAAAAAGTTAGCAATGTCACCTGATTCATTCCTACCTCACTCAGCGTATCCATCGTATCAAACCCTTCCACAGACATCTCATCTCATCCACTTCTTCTCTCTTTCTCTCTTTCTTGATTCTCATCAGTTAACTTAACTTAACTAATCACCCATAGTCACAAATCCAAGCAACACTCAACACTAACTCAACTACTTAGAAAGTTCTGAGAGTCTATACCCTGGAGGGCAAATAGTTGTCCACTTGAAGACCTCTCTCCAAGACAAGACTCCTATCATCATCCTATGGCAATGATTTATTGAACCACTGGACAATTTAATCGCAAAACAAGACGCAGCACATTCAATACACTAACGAGACCACCTGGCTTCTACTGACTTTCAATGAATAGCAAACATACAATTAGCATAATTTATTATAATTAATTATAATGACTGTCCCAGATTCACGTGTGCACGTTTCAAGTTGAATGGCTATAATTGAAGGCTGGGCTTGTGACCGAAGAGCAAGTCTAAACAAGGAAAGCGTGCTCAGGTATGAACAGCGAGGAATTGAGAGCAATTGAATCAGATCTCAATAATCCATTAATACCCGGATGTCAATTGACACAATGAGTGAGATTTATGACAGACAGACAAACATACAGACAGAGAGATGGAATGGCGGACAAACAGGTAGACGGACGGACAGACAGACAGATGGAAAGACACTATCATTTCCCTGTTCTTCATATCCTTTTCCCCGCTGAGTATCATCAAAGCTAACATGACTGATATTGACTATGTAACAATGTCATATACGCACGCATGCATTCACACACACATATGCAGTTGTGCATGCATTCACACGCCACTAACGCCAGCATCATCATACGATCAGGGCTTAAAGTGTGCCTGGACGGTCATGGACGGCGTCCATGCACTTGTTTTAAAATCTGAACGCCGTCCAGCCACTTATTGGCAAGCACAGACTAGAAAGGTAAGGGGCGTCCATGGCAGGCACTTCTTTTGGAGAGGTAAGGGGCGTCCAGGCACTTATTTTTTTCACACTTTAGGCACTGCATACGATAATTGTGTTTGACATCTTATCCAATCAATTCGATCCAATTCTGCAACCATTCTAAGAAACAACATCAGCAGCAGCACTTCTATACCCCCGTCAGTCCATCACCACCACCAAACTCATCAAACCCATCACCAGTGTACAACTGAACATCCAACACTATCACCGGCATAACCCCACCACCTCGCAAACACCAAGTACCATGACATAACACCACCACCACCTCGCAAACACCATGCACCAAGTATCATGAACACCACCATGACCACCACCACTGCTAAATTAGAGATAGAAGTTTGCCAGTATTTTCACAGACTATTACAAGATGTGACCTATCCTCGCTCTACATGGTTCCAATATGAGAGAACAGGTCATGATTTAAGGGATCCAGATGGTCTTGCTCACAAGAGAAGGTGCTTGGTTAAAGCATTGTAGGCCCGTGTGCTAAAGAGAGTAGTCTATGATTTGAAACTTCCATGCAGCCATGCAGATGATTAATAACTCTGAGCAGTGAGCATGTCCTTCACTCACAATAAATTGCTCAATGCTAATATTGATATATTCTTCAGCTGTATGGTCAATTGGTCATGTGTGACATTTTCTGAACTTTGGCATGTGGTCAATATCGAATGGAGGTCAATATCGAATGCGGTTGTAATGCATTGATCTTTATTGTATAAAGGAGGCTTTAGAAATGGTTACTAGGTGACGGAGAATTTCGGTCGATAGATGGCGTCCGTTGACAAAAGAACGAGAACAAGTCAGAGCACGATCCAATCAATGACAGCCACTGACCACAAACCTTTTCTCTGTCTCTCTCTTTCTCTTAACCTCTGTTTGTCTCCCTATCTCTATATGTCTGTCTGTCTCTCTCTCTTTGTCTCTGTGTCTATGACTGTTCCAGTTACCTGTTTGCCATCTGAGATATGCTCAAGCTGCTCAAAATGACAGATCAGCACAAACAGATTTCTCTTTTCTTCCTAGATCTATGTTGTGGTCTATAAACTTAATGGGTCAGCAAACGAATATGCTGATTGTTTCTGTGTCAGATCTGTCTGTCTGTCTGTGTCTCACTGTTTTTCTGCCTGTTATAGTCTCTGTGTCTGTTGCTGTCTGTATGTGCATCTGACTGTCTGCCTGTCACTTGTGCATCTCAGTCAGTCAGTCAGTCAGTCAGTCAGTCAGTCAGTCAGTCAGTCAGTCAGTCAGTCAGTCAGTCAGTCAGTCAGCCAGCCAGTCAGCCAGCCAGCCAGCCAGCCAGCCAGTCAGTCAGTCAGTCAGCCAGCCAGCCAGTCAGTCAGTCAATCAGTCAGTCAGTCAGCCAGCAGTCAGTCAGTCAGCCAGCAGTCAGTCAGTCAGTCAGTCAGTCAGTCAGTCAGCCAGCAGTCAGTCAGTCAGCCAGCAGTCAGTCAGTCAGTCAGTCAGCCAGCAGTCAGTCAGTCAGTCAGCCAGCAGTCAGTCAGTCAGCCAGCAGTCAGTCAGTCAGTCAGTCAGTTAGTCAGCCAGCCAGTCAGTCAGTCAGTCAGTCAGCCAGCCAGCCAGCCAGTCAGTCAGTCAGCCAGCAGTCAGTCAGTCAGTCAGCCAGCAGTCAGTCAGTCAGTCAGTCAGTCAGCCAGCCAGTCAGTCAGCCAGCAGTCAGTCAGTCAGTCAGTCAGCCAGCCAGCCAGCCAGTCAGTCAGTCAGTCAATCAGTCAGTCAGTCAGCCAGCAGTCAGTCAGTCAGCCAGCAGTCAGTCAGTCAGTCAGTCAGTCAGCCAGTCAGTCAGTCAGTCAGCCAGCCAGCCAGCCAGCCAGCCAGTCAGTCAGTCAGTCAGCCAGCAGTCAGTCAGTCAGTCAGCCAGCAGTCAGTCAGTCAGTCAGTCAGTCAGCCAGCCAGCCAGCCAGTCAGTCAGTCAGTCAGCCAGCCAGCCAGCCAGCCAGCCAGTCAGTCAGTCAGTCAGCCAGCAGTCAGTCAGTCAGTCAGCCAGCAGTCAGTCAGTCAGTCAGTCAGTCAGTCAGCCAGCCAGCCAGTCAGTCAGCCAGCCAGCCAGCCAGCCAGTCAGTCAGTCAGCCAGCAGTCAGTCAGTCAGTCAGTCAGTCAGTCAGTCAGTCAGTCTATGTTCTTCTGTTTCCCTGTCTGTTCACCTACCTGTCCCTCATAACCAATCAATTGCTTTAGACACAAAAGATGAAGCAAGCAAAGGAGAAAGATGTAGAAATAAAAGGAGCTTCAGAAGCACTCATCACAGACATGAATCCAAGTGAGCTCACTTTTTCACTGATGGTGCTGTACTTGATGTTGAGCTCATCGCGTTCCGACCGACAGCTCGTCAGCAGCTTCTCCAGGCGTTCCATCTCCAGCTGGAGCATCCGGTTCTCCTCCTTCAGATGGTCAACGGTTGGCGCCATCATGGATCCAGGCGGCGGTGAAGTCCAACCATCAGAAGTGAGGTTCTTCGTGATGATCTCACGGACTTTGGCTGGGACCCGCGTGGGGGTCGAGTCCTCTGCGTCTCCCCTCAAATGCAGACCACCTGAGTCTGGCAAGACACGATCCTCAAGTCTCTGTATCACAGATATACATATATATATTTATATATATACTTAATATCACATCATAGAAAGTGTGAGCATTTGACTTGCATCATTACAAAACTTTACATCCTTACTTACTTAATGATTACAATGAAGTGAGGACTCATCAAAGCCGTCCTGGAATAATTTTATGCATTCTTCCAATTAACACCAAGTGGTGTTATGTACACAAAGCTATCAACATAACAGACCAGTTAATGCACACTATCAGAGCTGCAGTGTAGCTTTAAAATAGTATTAAGATAGCTTTAAAAGTATGTATACAGCTCTGAAGATGTCCATTATGCTTTGTAGCTTCATATGATGATTATTTAATTACACAATATTATAATTATTTATACGATTCTACGTGCTAAGATTGTTCTTATTTGATGTTCCTGCAGTGCATTTGCAGGCGGTTCAATAAAATACATACTTACTTACTTAATTTACTAATAATTAGTTTTTAATGTGTGGCAAGCCCTTCATGTCTCCTACTTGGCTGTTGTTTGATCATTCTTTCATCTCAATAGAGACTTCTTTAATACTTATTATGTTAATCGTATCTAAAACTGTGGAAAGAATTTAATGTTTATAGCCACAGACTCATTTTATCAGGCCTCCAGACTACATAACACATTTAAATGAGCAGACACTCGTTTGGTGAGAGTGCTTGTAGAGTATAAAATGTCTGGTAATAAAGTCCACATCGCATACACGCATCAAAGTGACGCGTCAGACAAAAGCAGTTTCATCACAGTGTGTGGTCTCCATAAAAGAGATCATTGAAATTACTACTGCTTTACATAATGTAATGTAACAGTAAATTGGTGTTAATGCTTGTGCACAGCATATGCATAGCTAAACTAATGAATGATTTCTCCTATAAATCAGTCTCTAATTCTTTAAAGGCATTTTCTCTTCTCTCGAGTTCTGTGCTTAAATGTAAATGTATGTAAATGTAATCGCATATTTATATAGCGGCTGTGTTATGGCCTCGACCCTGAGGGTGAGATCCTTCACCACCACTACTCCACGTTTATATTGCGACCGAGCCACCCGCAGTAAAGATCCGAGAAATTAATCTCTGATAAACCGACCGACCGGGAATCGAACCCGGGCCGCCGGCGCGGCGAGCGGGCTACCAACCCACTCGGCCACCGAGGATCTCTAGAGGGTCTCTACTGCTTAGAGGGTCTCTACTAGTCATTCTGTGAGACCTGTGTTATTTAAATCTATAGAAGTATAGATAGTATACGTTACAATGCATGCATGCATCCATATGTACTGGTGTAAGTGTAACATGTTTGAATGCAAGTAACATTATATGTATATAAAAGTATCTATATATGCATGTATGTATGCATTGCACACAGCATCATGTATGCATGCAGTGCATGTAAGTTTGTAAGCGTATAATTGTATGTACAATTGTACATGTGTGTAAACATGCATAAATTTAAATAGATATGTGTAGTTATGTCTGCATGTATATAGTGTAGGCATAAGTGATTTAATGTACAATTATGTATGTTTATCTATATATGTATACATCTACTACTGCATGCATGTCTACATGAATGATTTATGACTGTATGTATCTAGATGTACCGTACTTCTAATGCTTAACATTCTCTAATCAGTCTCACATCACAGGTATTTCTATGGTGTGATTATTTTCTACATTCTGCACCCAACAGTGCCTGCTCTCTTAAGACAACTCTGAAGTGTGAGTTTAGCAGTAAATCTGTCAGAAAAGTCGCCAAAGTCAACTTGAACAGTTGAGAAGTTGATGACTTTATGGCTGACATAACAGCAGACCATATTTAAAAAACATTGAAGTGGTTTCTTTGAAAAATAAATTTACTTAAAAGGTGATCAATTAGCAAAGTGTGCCGGTGTATACATGTACGCCTAAAGAGCAAAATGGTAACTAATGCAGTTTAGTTTTCCCATGTAGTCACTCTTTGCGTGCATGTGTATGTGTATGCATGCCTGGATATGTGTATGTATATATATATATTTATGCATAATTATATAATTGTATATATGTATGTATATGTGTAGTCGGTTTGCCACCCTCAGCCCTTTGATGTTTGAAGACTTTCTTATCTAATAGGGGTTATCATGCTGAGAGCTCCTCTGAATAGCTTTACTGTATGTAAGAGGTGATTTACAAATTCTTATATAGGACATGATATGATGCATAAATGCATATGTATGCAAATGCATATACATGCATATATATGTATGTGTAGGTATGCATGTAAACTATATATATATTATATATATGCATGCAGGTGTGTCTGTTTTGTGTGAGTGTGTGACTTGTATGAAAAAAGTAGTTTCGTTATAGCATAGACTCCGTGAAACAGACCATCAAAATAACGACCGCTATACATATTGTAATGTAACAGTAAGCATGCAGTGTATGTATGTATGTATGTATGTATGTTGGGATGGAGTTTTTCCAATTTGGGCCGTTTGAGGCCCTAGACACATACGTACGTACGTACGTACGTACGTACATACGTATGTACGTACGTATGTATGTACGACATGTATGTATGAGATGTATGTATGACATGTATGTACGTATGTCTGTATGCACGTATGTATGTATGAATGTATGTATGTACAGACGCATGCAGAAAGGTTTTCATACAGCATATTGTCGGAATCTCTCAAAAACGATTTAAACAGACCTCAGTGTCCTAGCAAACTGATGAGAGTACCATATAAGTTGTGCTTAGTTAGCACGAATAATTTCAAATGTTCAAAGTAAGACTGCTACAAAGAGAGAGAGATGTATGTCAGACAAATAAACGGTTTTCCACTCTTGATCATAGCCTGCATCTTCCACCTGGTTTCAACTTTCTCTCAATGACAATACACTTTCCACACACACATTATACTCTAACCGTTCAATGGATTTAGTCAATCAATGGTCGAGAAAAAACAACACTATCCTCATACAATTCACTCCTGTCCATTGGTTCAAGTGCTGCTTTTAAAGGCCTAGGCATCGAAGGCACGTGTCTAGGGCCTCAAAAGGCCCAAATTGGAAAAACTCCATCACAACCAAGTAATAATAGTATAATATAATTTAGCAATATCATAAGTTCTAAAAGTAATTATTGTCAATATGAGCAAAGCAATGTTTTCAAACCATTTTATGTCTTGATAAGTGGGCATTAATTTTTAATATGAATTCTCGCTCAGTCTTATAATCTAGTCAGAAGCACAATCTAACTTCTGACAGTATCTTCTTTTGTCAAAGTCAGAAGTACAATCTAACTTCTGACAGTATCTTCTTTTGTCAAAGTCAGAAGCACAATCTAACTTTGTACCATTCAACAGTTCACACAATTCTACTACCTGCTAATTAACTACCCTACCGTACTCATTATTTTTCTCCGAGGTACCTCAGATCATTTGTTGGTTAAAACACCCTTTCTTAAGTTCAGGCAGACCCCAGATGAGCTCCCCAACTCAACTTCCCCATAACTTTATGAGTCAGTTCGTTCCCAGCAGAATGCTAAATCACGATCGGAGCCACGAAATCCAACACTCAATTTCCTTCAGGCACATTAAATTCTAACTTTTCCACCCACATCCTGTACCCAAATGTTACCTTTAGGTAAAGTTACTTAGCTAGTGTAAGCGCATATCGTATTACGAATTCGTGTTGTTGAAGTTTTTGCGCCAAACTTTCGGACAAGTTTGGGCAGAACGACGATCTGCTCCATCAGTCGTAAACAACCTGTTTTTATTCTCATAACAATTTTGCGACAAAACATTCGCAGCTCATCACAGCTGGGAACCCTTCCGAAAGTTTGAAATAATGTAATCAACCAACCTGAATAACTTTTTCCAGCCGCTGCTCCCTTTCACCGTTCATTCTCTTCTCGGACAAAATTCATTAAACCTTCCAAACAAAGTTTCTCCCTAAAATGGCGTCTCAAGCATCGCCGTTGCCATGCAGTGCGCTGGTGCCATGCAAAGACATTGCTGCAATAGATCTAAAGGTGTGTGCGCCAATGGCCATGCCATCTCAGTTCATTTGGCGCTGAATTTTATTATTTTTTATTATTCATCTCTCTTATTACGCGTCAAAACTAAACGAATCCTGCACAAAGGTGCGTAACAGTAAATGTCTAGTCATACTCATAATAAATATTGAACAAATAGGCCTCAAGCATGGTGGCGTTTTGCAAATGAGGGTCAGAGGAGTCGTCTGTCCGCTATTATTAGGAAGTTGATAAGACAGGGTTTTTTGCCCTCTAACACCCCTACTTTTGACATGTTATGTTACAAGGCAGATGTATCCCTTTTTCTTCTATCCTCTGCGACCCCGGGCATGTCCTCCATTATCTTCTTCCACCCGAGCGTGTAACTGGTTACTCCCTTAGGCCCCGATCACACAATCTTGAAATACCACGTTGTGATTCATTGATTGCAAAGAGATTTATCACCAGAATGTTATATAGTTAACTTGATTGACGATGATAGTTTAGTAATTATATTATATTTAACTTTTGATTTTAATTTGCACGTTTTTATTACCTATTATTACTTCTATGTATTATAATGATGTTCTGTGCCCCATTGTGCGTTTGCAAGTGGAGTAATAAAGAAAATACTTACTTACTTACTTACTAAGGTTACTTTTAAAGTGGTAATGGTGAATATTTGTGGATGAGGTCCGGTGTCACGAAATAGAGTATCCCCCGTATTAATTGCATCCCCCCAAATTAAAAAAAAGTTGAAAAAACTGCTTCCGCGTGTAATTCTTTTTGCAAATTAATTTTCTTCTGCTTTGTTTTGAACAATGACACTAACAGGTATGTTTATTCCTACTAGAAATTTTTTTTGCCGTTTTTAGAGCACTTAGAATATTTAAAACACTTAGGAACACTCAGAGTCACTAAATAAATTCAATTTGCCTTTATCTGAGCATTGCTTAGGACACTTAAAACAAATAAATTCACTTTAAATTTTGATTACAGCATAAATGTTTTTATTATGCACAGTTTTCAAAAAAGGGGATAGAATGGTTTATCCCCCCGGATAGCATAGACCGGTTAATTCCATCCGGGGAGATAGATTAATTGATCCCCCCGGATAGCTTTCAGAGGGGATACTCCGTTTCGTGTCACCAGCAGTTTACTCCGTTCAGTTTGGCCGGTTTAACAGCAGAAATTATTTTCTAAGTGATCGTGCGACCACAGAATCGAAATTTCTGGCAGGTCATATTTCAGATCAAGAGAAAAATAGGCAGGTCAAATTAAGTCAAACATAAAAGTAAAACAAGTCAATAGCTGCTCATGACTTGTGGAAAGCATGTGGACGACCCAGTCAGGGATCAATACATGATGTGAAAAGGTGTGCAAAAGCAGAATATAAGCGTGCAATTAGAAACAAGAAATCTTTGGACGATACTTATGTTTCTAATGACTTGCATGAATATCTTCTTTCAAAAGATACAAATTCTTTTTGGAAAACCTGGCAAAGCAAATTTAAGAGTAAGCGCAGATCCCCTTTATCTGTAGATGGTTATAATGAACCAAAAGACATTGCTAAGGCCTTTGCTAACAATTTTAAAGCTGCATGCTCACCAAATAATGCAAACGCCAGTGAGAAACTTGAGAAGTGCTTTCACGATAGGTTTATCCAGTATAATCCAGCTTCTGAACTTAAATTGATAACAGTAGAAATTGTTGACCAATGCATTCGTAAAATGAAGCGAGGTAAAGCCGCTGGTCTGGATCATATTGAGACGGAACATCTAGTTCATGCTCATCCAAGGCTGGTTGTTTTGCTCTCGCTTCTGTTCAACCAAATGCTTGTGCATGGCAGGGTACCCACCAGTTTTGGTCTAGGCATAATCATACCCTTGGAAAAGGGGCCTAACGTAGATAAAGGTAATAGTGACAACTATCGTGGCATCACGTTAAGCTCAAATTTATCTAAACTTTTCGAAATGTGTATGCTTGAGCACTATGGCAGCTATTTTTGCACGTCTGATTTGCAGTTTGGATTCAAAAAGGGGTTGGGTTGTTCACATGCAATCCTTGCAGTCAGAGCAGTTGTTGACTACTTTACAAGTCATGGGTCCACTGTCAACTTATGTGCACTGGACATGTCTAAAGCCTTTGATAAAGTAAATCACTTTACTTTGTTCAATAAACTAATGGACAGAAAGGTTCCTCGGGAGCTTTTGACCACACTTATAAGTTGGTATAGTCTGAGTGCAGCATTTGTGAAATGGGACAACATATTATCAGAGATGATAACCCTAACATGTGGGGTTAGGCAGGGTGGTGTTCTATCCCCGGTGCTGTTTGCTGTCTATGTGAATGACATTATTGAAAAATTAAGTAGGTCTAGTCATGGGTGTAGAATTGGCGATACTTACTTGGGATGTGTCATGTACGCAGATGATCTCATCTTAATTTCAGCATCGCTGTGTGACCTCCAATCAATGGTTGATATTTGCTTTGCCGAGTTAAAAGGTATTGAGATGAAACTTAATGTAGCCAAATCTCAAGTTATAAGGATTGGAACACGGTTTCGTAATACATGTAAGTGCATTAAGGTCAATGGAGTAGATATCAGTTTTGTTGACAAATTAAAATATTTGGGCTGTTTTCTGACTGCAGCCAAGTCATTTAAAATTAGTCTGCATGAAATGCGTGTGAAGTTTTACAGGTCATTTAATTCATTGTATAGTAAATGCTACAAACTCAGTGAACCAGTTTTGTTGCATTTAGTTGCTGCCCACTGTAAACCGTTTCTCCTTTATGGAATGGAAGCTGTGAGCCCTACCAAAAGTGAGCTGAACTCTTTAGAGTACACTTACAGCTCTGCAGTATGTAAAATTTTTAAAGTCTCCCATAGTAGTGTTGCATCTGTACTGCACTTCATGCATGAAATTAATATTACAGACTGCTGGTTATCCAGAAGATTGCGTTTTATCCAGAAATGCCTTTCACACAACAATGTTGTTGTCAGTTTTGCATCATGCTTCTCTTACACGCCTTAAGTGTTTGAGCGCTTGTTATTTTCAGTGTATATATTCTTGTTGTGTATAACCACCACTGTCTGGGAATGTAGCCTACATTTGTTATATGGCTTAGGTCAACCTAGAAGTCCTATGCATGCAAACTTTTATAATAAGGAAACTTAGTCTGTTTTCTGTCTTTAGTGCTATGCAGGCAGATATGCTGTCCTGTGAATGCTGTATTTCTTTGTTGTTTTATTAATTGTGCTACCATCATTTGGTGAATAAAAGATTGATATTAACGGCCTCGGCCTATGGTAGCGCCCCCACTAGTCCTCGTTCTCAAGTCAGAGAACTCACTCCATGAGAACTGTACAGCCCATTCATTCTCTTCCCATCCTCCATGATAAATTACTCCCAAACGGATGGCAATGACCTGTTTTACTAGTTTCAACTGCACTGAAGTGCTTCCACAACTGCACAAATCGTTTAGAACTACACATCTTGTGTAGAGCTGCACACTAAAAAGCCCTGCACATTGCTAAATATCCTTCTACTGGCAAACAGATTTCAAAGCCCACGCTCTCTCTCTCTCTCTCTCTCTAAACTGAAACACTCTCCAATCCATGTATCTTTGCAAATCTTTACCATTCTATCACAGCATTTTATAATCTGATTGTTCTCCTACCTCATTCTTGTCCATCTCCAACTAACTACATGCTCTCCTCTTAAGTTCTGTAACTGCACAATAGTATATACTACACTGTGTCCGGATAAAAAGTAGACCCCACAAAAAAGTGTAATAACTCGGTCAAAACTTTTAGGATTTGTCTGAAATTTTAAACAGAGCAACAGTGACCATATGTACACGAGATCCTAAAACCGATTAGAAATATTCGCGAGTTTGTCAAAGTTATGAGCGTTTAAAATGCAGCACCAAAAAATTGAACTTTCCAACATGGAAAACCTGAAAGGAAGTGAAATTCAGCTATATCCGGTGTTCAAAATGTCCTTTTTGTTCACGGACACACGACCGTAGACGTAGACGCTACTGTTTGATGGTCCGATCGATGATCACTTGGTCAAACATCTGCCACTCTTCAATCAGACGCGCCCTACGACCTATACGGTAATCGATGCCATGAATACGCGTGAACGAAAAACGCGCTCCTCCAGTAAATGCACCTGGTACTCCGGATCGAGGCCTGGATTGCTGGGCGGCCACAGCTGGGTGGTATGAAGCCGAGTGTATCCCTGGACAACTGCTACGTCTACGGTCGTGTGTTCGTGAACAAGAAGGACATTTTGAGCACCATATATAGCTGAATTTCACTTCCTTTCAGGTTTTCCATGTTGGAAAGTTCAATTTTTTGGTGCTGCATTTTAAACGCTCGTAACTTTGACAAAATCACGAATATTTCTAATCGGTTTTAGGATCTCGTGTAAATATGGTCACTGTTGCTCTGTTTAAAATTTCAGACAAATCCTAAAAGTTTTGACCGAGTTATTAAACATTTTTGTGGGGTCTACTTTTTATCCGGACACAGTGTATATAGCCTATTACAGAGTCAGGGTGGTCCCATCGAAAGGATTGAGGACAGTAGGTGCAAAACTGTGGCCTTTGACTAAGAAATTTCTGTTTTTCACCACAGGGTGGGGTCCTGCTGCCAGCCACAACCTCTGTCTAGCTGGAAGGTCTGAGTATGAGATAAATAGGCACAAAACTGTAACTGGCACTGCCCAGTAAATTTCAAATTTTTTCCCCACAGTCAGGAGTGTGTGGTGGGGTGGTCCTGGTCACACTGTCTAGGTGCAAAATTTCACTGAATAGTTGTGAAAGTGTGGCCAAAGTTCGGAAATTGGGTGGCTTTTGTTGGTGAAATTTGGGTTTATCACCCCCCACCTAGCACTCCCTCATGGTGATGGGATTCTCACTGGATGGTCCTGGTGACCCTGTCTAGATGCAAGGCTTCAGGTCAATAGCTGCGAAAATGTGGGCATACATTCTGAACAAACATACATACACACCCATCCAGCGGCGCCCGCAGGCGTACAGCAGCGGCGCCCGGAGACGTACGCACATACGTAAGTGCGTACAGCGCGATGACCCAAAAGGTCATCAGTTTTTTTGGCGGATAGAAAAGGTATGTTTTTGGGAAATTCTAGGTTGATGACTAAAAAAAAGGTGGGTTTTTTCGGCGACCTAAGGAAAAATTTGCCCTGTTCGCCCTTCCATCGAAAATTTCTGTGCGTACAAGAAAAAATCCTGTGGGCGCCGCTGCACCCATCCTCCTTTATAGATATGGACAGAAATCTATTCAGTCATTCGGTAATTTATATATACACACTTGCAATAATGCATGCATATAACAACCAAGCTCAAAACCTCAACAACTAGCATTGTCAACTAAATCCATTTTTTAATAAGTCAGACTTGTGCAATTTCGGTTTTAAAATTGAAAATTAAAGCAGAGATCTTAAATATCATTATGCGTTACTCAATTTAATAACCCCTCCCCCCCATGCTGCTATCGATGACACCCGGCAATTGAGTGAAGGACTTGCTTAAGGTTCCTACCCAGTATTAAACCACCACAGGGCAGAGGCTCGAACCAGTATTCCCGCGTTACAAGGGAACATACTAAGAAATTGGCCACCGTGTCCCACAGAGTACCCGATAACAATTTTAATCATATCGGTTACATCAGGATAATACCTAAATGCAACTATGGCAGATAATGCTTAAACAATGGCAAACCTATCAACGAATCAGTAGGCGTACAGAACAGTATGCGTTAATTTCATTCCGAGAATTTACATTTTGCCTCTTCAAGATATCTACTAGGCAGCAGCCTATGAAGTCAAATGGCATTACGACGAATAATTGCATCAGTTATGTTAATGCTGTATTGTAAATGGACTTCTGCAAGACTTAACAATTATTCTGCACAAATATTTAAGCACAAGTTATGCAGCACAAGGACGTAATAGTCTTTGCAAACATCCAAAGTACATATATGTGTTCAAACAACATAAAAAGGATAAAAAGCATTCATTTTGGTCATGTAAGATAATTGGGAATCAATCTTTAAATTCACAAAAACAATGAAAGCACAACAACAAACCATTAGAAGCTGATCATTTGTCACGAAATCGGATCAGCCTGTGACGTCATATAACAGTCTGACGTCATCGAAAAAAATTAAATTAAATTAGACAATTCAGAAAAACACATACAAAACTGACAAAACAGCATTGAAAGAATATTTCTCGAAAACTGGTCTTTAATGTTCTAAGTTCTGTGCCAAGTGCAATAGAGTGAAATGTATTGAAATGTATGAATTTAAGCCAGTGTTATGTGATAAAGTCCTGGACCATTTCGGCAGTAACAAAACCTTAATTATTGTAGAAACAGACAGTTCTGAAGACATCAGGTAGGACACTTCATAAATGAAATATACATTAAAACAAGAAAACTTAAAACAATGTCAATTATGAATGACTGTAAAGCAACAGAAATACAGACGTGCATTCTAAGCCACATCAAAACTACATGGTCCGAGTCCAGTATCAAGACCCTGGCTTCAAAACCAAGACTCAAGTCTCAAGACCATGGCTTCAAGACTCAAGTCTCAAGACCATGGCTTCAAGACTCAAGTCTCAAGACCATGGCTGTGAATTCTGCAAAGTGTTGTTCTAAATTCATGGCATAATAAAGTCGTTGAATTATAAAAAGCCACCCACGGTTAATGCAAAATAAGCAAATGCTTATCACTTGCATTAGATGCTACATCGATGAATACTAAATCTCATGGCATTCTCTTAGAGTCTTGTCTTCTGAGATCCCATCAATCCTATACTGCTAAACACAAAAAGCAAAGATCTATGCTGCTGGGCTGCGAAAAGTTTAACCACGTCACTCATCTCAACACTTATCCAATCCAATTCAACCCAGAGTAACTGCATCAATATAATGAGTCACTACAATAATCAACGACGTATTTTGTCTCCTAAGCACAATGACATATAAAGGTTAAACCGAAAGTTGAAGCAGAGAACTTCAGTTCATTCAAACGATTGGAATGAACCAACAAACGAAAAACGATTACTTCACTTGCAATTAAGACCACATGCTCCCCAAGAAGATTAAGACCAATTCATTCAGACCAATCCATCATGAATTCAATTTTTTATCCAGTGCATGTCGAGACAGAGACTGCGGTCTTGAGACTCCATCACAGAATAAGACATCTGTAACAATGATGTGATACTTGAATCTAACCAATACCGATGCTATTCTTATAATTTTATGATCAAAGCGTTAATGGAATGCTTCATATCCATGTGCTCAAAATCTGGAAGCAATTCCATGATATCTAACTACTTTGCTGCGGTGACATCTATGCAATGTGATTGGATTGATTCTAGCTACAAAAATTACCAAAACATCTACACCTCTAACTGATACCATCCACAATCAACCAAGCTGGACAAAAGAGTCAATGATAACATTTGATTACAATTTTAAAACCGTTGTTCTTTCTGCAATGTTTGGCACACTCAGCATTTATATTACATGGGTGATTAAATGTTACTAATTAGTAACCTATATTGCGTTGCGTCTAATGCACAGGGCATCAACGAAAACTAATTCAGTAGTAATAAATGAATCTATAGAACGCTACAAACATTACATTTAAACAGCACCCTTAGGGAGCTATCCAAGATTCAGCAACACAACACAGTTACAACAACAATAACAATGCATGAACTCGTTATAAACAAAGCTTATAACATATATGTGTGCAATGCCAAATGAAGCTTCATAAACAAGTTTAGACATTGTTAAGAAAACTCCGAAAAGCGATAGGACCATTCTAAGCATTCAGGATCGAAATATACCGAAAGCAGCGAAAACCACAAAAAGACAACCATTTAATTTGACGGCAGCTGATCAAATTAAGATCTGAAAATCAGCTTCAACTGAAAAAACTTAATCTACAGACTTGACACATGAAAAGCAATGGGTAAATAAACTAGAAAATTTGTGACATTTATTTGTATAGCACCACTATAATAATTAATGTGAATGGAGTCAAACTATGAAAGATCAGCACTAAAGACTTGTTTCGCGAGGCTCAAAGCCAAGCATTCTACATCACAACGCAATCACTCTACAGGCGTTTGCATGGAACTGAGCTAAGTATATTATCATTTAAAATTTATATTTTCACAAATCACAGTCCGACCTTAAATTACGTTAATCTTAATTACCACCACTAGCTGTGAAGAGTGTTCGAAGATGTTCAAATGACAAACAGAAAATACGACATTTTAACTTGTTTTCCCCCCCACATAACAGACACTACAATCGCTATGAAGTAACTATGCAGCAGCTAAACAAGATGAGACTAAGACTTCAAGGGAATCATCAGAAATCGTTTAAGGTCAACGATTAGAGACTGCTCGAGACGCTATCATCTTTCAGGACGTAGCGCTTGTAGGCGGCATTCATCTGCTCGAGGAAGATGAAGGTGAGGACCGTGTGAGGTCCAAGACGAGCATAGTACGGGGTGAAACCCTTCCAGAGGCTGAAGAAGCCCTCGTTGCGAATAACTTTGCTCAGTACATCCTGGTCAAACATCGACAAATAATTACACAATTAATGCCAAATAATGCAACCTTGTTAGATTATTACCAAATTATTGCTAAACAATTGTCAAATTATTACCAAACAATTGTCAAATTATTGCTAAACAATTGTCAAATTATTACCAAACAATTGTCAAATTATTGCTAAACAATTGTCAAACCATTGCTAAATGTTCAATCGTCAAATTATTGCTAAACAATTGTAAAAATATTGCGAAAAAATTGTAAAATTATTGTTAAACAATTGTCAAATTATTGCTAAACAATTGTCAAATTATTGCTAAACAATTATTGTCAAATTATTGCAAAACAATTGTCAAATTATTACCAAACAATTGCCAAATTATTGTCAAATTAAGTATTATCATATAATTAAGACAAATTTATTATGACCAAAGTAACAAAGATATAACAAAGATAATGGCAGATGCTATGAGTTGTAAATAACGAAGAATAAATCACAATAAGTTGACAACAGATGGTGCTAAGCAATGCGGATTTTCACAACATTGCTACAACAACTTGAAACTACACATAAAGTCCCACATTAACTATAAATGCACAAGTCTCGGACAACTGCACAATTACAATGCAATTAATAGCCCAGGCCTTTGTATCTTTGAAACATACTTGTATGTTACATCATGTAATATTTTGGGAACAATGAATACTACGAAAATTAAAATGCATAAATATTAAAGGAATTAAACATTATATCCACTGTTGTATTCAACTCATTATCACTCATATTAATGTTGTCAACTGCATCACCTTCATCTTAACAAATGTTTGATCTCTACCATTTATCTTTACACTCTCAACTCTCTCGGCTTACCATATAACGACATACAGATGGTGCTTTTTCTGCCTGCCTGACTCTCCGGACTTGACCCGCTGCCTATCGATTTTGTTTTGATTGAAACTGAAAACATTGTTCTTTCACAAATCCTATCCTGATTCCTCCTCTTTTCATCACATCCCTCGTCATTTCAATTCTAAACATCACCCACCTTAGCCGTCCATCTATCTGCCTGCCTGACTCTCCGGACTTGACCCGCTGCCTATCGATTTTGTTTTGATTGAGCGCCTGTGAATAAGCTGGTTCCCGCGACTTGGCTTTTGTGGGCGCTGTAGAAGTCTCAAAATTACGATTACGATACAATCCGTAACTAAATCGAATTATTAAAGTTAACATGTGCTGAACCGATGTTGATACGCAGATTCTCAAGCATCTTAATTTTACTGTTACCATTACCTATGACGATGACAGAATGACTTACAAATGCGCCCTTGTATTCTGGCTTTCCATCAATCACCTTCATATTCTGAATCCTGGAAATCAAAACAGAACAAGCTGTACCTTAAAGTCTACAAGATCTTAACCCCTTTGCCCTGGGCTCCTGTAACTCAATGTCTAATGACCCTGAAAATGATAATTTGTTTTGTACATCTAATTAAAGAAATTAAAGTATCCAACGACAATAGTTACTGGCAACTCAGACAGTTGTTACATTCCCGTTTCATGCTCATTGATTAAATTTCTGTTCGTAACAAGAATTAACTGCACATAGGTTAGTGCAGAGCACGACTCTAATAGTTTTCTCATTAAGTGGCATTAAATAAATTCCAATTTACAATACATACATGAATAAATGAACGAATAAATAGAAAGAGTGATAGAGATTGTACCTGGTTTTTGCAATATCAACCGGCATAGACGCGGCCGTGGTAATGAGTCCGCTGATCATACTGGCGATGAAGTGAAGAAGAATGTTGTCCTTAAAGTAACCTAACAAAAGAGAAGTGTTTTGATGGGATCAGGCACAAAAAAACCGTCATAAAAAGACACCTGATCAAGATCAATCTCATAAAATCAAACACGAATGCAATTCACATGATTTTTAATTATTGGTTCTTTTTCCTGCATCCTTATATAAACTTTTACATGAATTTCTCATGTGCGCAAGGTCACACCAAAGTGTGAATCTGAGGCGACCAAAGTGTGAATCTGAGGCGACCAAAGTGTGAATCTGAGGCGAAATCTCTCATGTCTTACACCGCAAAAGGCAACTGCTATGTTTTGTAATTAGAAGCAGTAGGAGCAACACCTGTGGCTGCTCGCAGGATGCTGGCCTAGCTGTAGGTTTTGGCAATTTCCGCTTGCGTTTTTCTATCTGCGGAGTAGGTTTTTTCGATAAATTTGCTTGTTTTCGACCGTGGATTCTACCACTTTGTGAAGCTGAGCCCGAGTACCAGTGATTACTGTACTTAGACTCATTCCTCGTCTGAGATGACAGATCTGCAGAGGATGAGGACACACTTTTGGACACAGATCGTGTTTGCTTGGCAGCTGGTCCTTGATGCTGGAACAGACTTCATCGTGCTATTCGAAAGACTGGCTCAGTCAACTCTTTTAACCCAATGACGCCGGAGCGGGGCCATTTGGCCCCGAAAATGGGAGCTATAAAACAGACTAAAATTAAAAGTTGTTTCCTTATGTCATACCTAAAAATAACTTGAGCGATGTTTGCGGAAGATTGATCGTTATTTTGACACCGAGTTTGTTGCGAAAAGTTTAGTTTAAGTTAGAAAAAAAATAATTTGAAGTTCGAGAAAGATGCCACGCGGAATTCCGTTTTCTGATGTTCTGAGGCGTGTCTTGGATGAAAGTAGCGACGAGGAGATTTGAAGGTTACTGATATTCAATTCCAGCGACGTTACATGATAAAATTATTTGATGGAAAAAGTGGGCGTGTCCATTGAACCTCTGATTTCTTGAGTGTTGTGATGTGTGTTGTTATGTAGGCCTAAAGTATTGTGTCTCATGTGTACATTGCATGGTGTAATTGTGTTTCCAGGAGTAACATGTCAGTAACAGTGTCTTTGACATCAGCAGGTGTCATAACCCTACATAAATCAATTATTGATAACAATAACAATGAATTTCATAGCCTGAAGCCTGCTGATTCAGAAAATGTAGCCTATACTTTATTATGATTACTTGTAGCTATTGTTTCACTGTTGTCGTTCAACAATGTTTATTGACGACTGGTTTTGTCTTTTGACATTCTAAGGGCGCTATATAAATGAACTATTGATAACCATAAAATGAATTTCATAGTCTGAATTCTGCTGATTCAGTAAATGTATACTTTATTATGATTACTTGTAGCTATTGTTTCACTGTTGTCGTTCAACAATGTTTATTGACGACTGGTTTTGTCTTTTGACATTCTAAGGGCGCTATATAAATGAACTATTGATAACCATAAAATGAATTTCATAGTCTGAATTCTGCTGATTCAGTAAATGTATACTTTATTATGATTACTTGTAGCTATTGTTTCACTGTTGTCGTTCAACAATGTTTATTGACGACTGGTTTTGCCTTTTGACATTCTAAGGGCGCTATATAAATGAACTATTGATAACCATAAGATGAATTTCATAGTCTGAATTCTGCTGATTCAGAAAATGTATACTTTATTATGATTACTTGTAACTATTGTTGCACTGTTGTCAGTAAACCATGTTTATTTTCGATTGTTTTCCCTTTTGACATGCTAAGGGCGCTATATAAATCAAATAGTGGTAAAAATAAAAGTTGAATTTCATAGCCTGAAGTTTGCTGATTCAGAAAATATATACTTTATTGGGATTATTTGTAACTATTGTTGCACTGTTGTTGTTCTAAGATTGGTACCATCAATTTCCTATTTTTTCCTAAAAACAATTCAGGTGGGAAAGGGTTAAATCTATGCTAAAAACACACTTCTTCTCTAATGTTTAACCCGCATGTTAGGCTTTTTTAGCTGCTTTGTGAAGCGTCATATAATGGTATAGCTGTGTTACACGGTGCCAAATTAATTGTCATAATTATTATCATTAATTGCATATCGTGATTATTTCCTGATTAGTGCGATCTTAGATAATTCCTACCCGATGTTCCTGCAGTGCGTTTGCAGGCGATTCACAAAAGTACATACCTACTTACTCACTTATCAACTAAATTTTAACAAAACCAGGTCAGGTCAAGTTGGTTCATATGAGGCTACCTGTCGAGAGGACGAGCTGCTTGGCTTGAGAGTAGGAAGCCAGTTGAGCTGCGTTGACAACCATCGCCCTGACAACCGTTGGCATGCAACCCTAAAAACACAGGAATGCACTGCAATGAATAGCCTGTTAATTAGTAATCTTAATAGAAATTCTCACGTCAGTTGGATTTCAATCTGCTTTCTCCACTGACTTCTCCACTGATCACAAGTAATGGTTGCGATCCAATGTGTGACGTGGCAATGATGCTTTGAACATCAATTCTCATGGAAAGAAGAAATTCATGTAAGAAACGCTCAATAGTACTCATGGTATGATTTCGCAAATATGGGTGAATACTGAATATCACAGCAAATTCAGGCCATGAAATCATTCTTTAATTTACTCAGATGCAACCAAACAATAACACCAATATTATCAAGGATTGACAATGCCACTATTCATAAAGTCACAAAAATACCAGCTTAAACATAATGTATTAAATCCTGATTGTATTTACAATGATGTTCTGCAATTATTAGGCAAACTAAATCTTTTATGAATTCGCAAAATGAATAAATGAAGGAACAAAAAAATTCTTTCCACCTACTTTACACAATGCTATCTAATCTCAGTCCTGTTTAGAGAACAGTGTTCAAAAGTGCTATATAAATGTAAATTGGTATATATATATATATATATATATATATATATATATATATATATATATAACATTATAAATCCATGGATGTTCTTACTCTCCAGAGCGTCAGAACTCCTTCCTCAGTTGTGATTCGGTAGAGGGCGTTGAAAACGTTCGTGTAGCCACGTTTCTCAGCTGCAGGAAGCCTGAAATAGTTTTATTCATAAACTCATTAATGTTAACATAAGTTAAGTAATTAATCAATATTATAATTAATAAGTACAAAACTTTTAAATGAAAGCAGTGTCACCCATCTTGTATTGTTTTATGAAGCAATTCATTCATTCACTCATTCGTTCAGTGATTCATTCAACAATTTATCTATGGATGCAGCAATTCATTCATTCACTCATTCATTCAATAATTTATTTCTGGATGTAGCAATTCATTCATTCACTCATTCATTCCTTTGCTGACAAAATGGCTACTTCACTAATTAACTAATTTATTTATTTGTTTGTTCATTCAGTGATTAAATAATTAAATTAATTCCTGCATTCACTCAATGAACCATTCATTCATTTACGAACTGATTCAATCATTTACTAATTCATTTGCTGAATGATTCATACATTCATTCAGTCAAATACAGACACACCCAGCACAACAAATATAAGCATGTACAATATTGCACATTGTACCCAGGCAAAATACACAGGCAGATTTATCTCCATTGAGGATGCTGCGCTTACAAACAAAAAGTTTGGAAAATTTGTTCCAATAATAATACACCACACAAGTTATCAGGTAGACTAATCTGGTTGAATAATCAAGCACACAACACACTGTAACCAATCTCTAGAACCGCAAATGCAATCTTTTACCGTCCGTCAGCGGTCATTCTGATGAGGGCGAGATCAGCTGGTGTGCCAATGAAGCTTCCTACGGCACCAGCCGTCATTCCCATAGCAGCCTTCATCAGGAAACCTGGAGGCTTACCATCCCTGGAAGAAACAACAGAAATCATCAGCATACGTGTTCAATGTTCATTGTTCAATGTTCATATACAACAGCATTTCTAAACATATTTATAAAATTCACACAGCAAATTATATAACTCCTTTAAACATCTCTCAATTAGGAAAACAATCTGTGAATTCCTTCTAAAATTGCTAAACCTATGAAATATTTTTACACTTAACATTTGGTTTATTATTAAAAGCAGTGGACACTTCAAAATAGCAAACAATACAAAACAGTAAACAATTTTCCAAAGCGAATCATTATAAATCAGCATTTTTAACAATTTTTTTAGAGAACTCAGAATTTGAAAAAAGTTAACACTGAAATCCCAGCACAACAATTTCAAACAGCAGTCAATCTCAAAAGCGCAAAACAATGTTTTTTCTAATTTAGTATTTAAATCAAGATATTCTTAAACTCTTGAGAAATTCTTGGATTGAAAAAGGAATTAAAAGAAAAGGTATACACGTATTTATTCATAAAATACACCCGTAAAGTCTGCTCATTAAAATCTTAATCTCAATGACTTCAGTTATTGAGTGCTTCATAGAAATGCAACATTGTAATCGAAATTTATAGAGCAACAAAACAGTATTCTTACTTCGAAAAGGTTTCAAAGAGGACTGTATAGACGCCCAGTCTCGTCGTTGTGTACGTTGCCTGACGAAGTAGACCCGCGGACAACCTGGAAACAACAGAGAGCAACAATGTCACCAACCAGAGCAACACAGCATACAACGAAATGCCACTCACAATTTAAACCACTTGCAATCAGTTTTCCAGTTTAAACTACACAGAAAAATCTTGGTTATATGATCAATTAAGATTTGGAAACAATAAGAACAAACTTATATAACAACATTGGATCATGAAATAAACATGGGTGTTTTCAATAAATAGAGATAAATATATGTCATAGAATAAATAAATAAATAAAAGATATACATAAGCTGATATAATAAAAGACGTAGGAAGTGAAACACTAATCCTCATAGTAAAACAAATAATCCTGAATAATCAATTATTAATCATGAATAATCAATTATTAATCATGAATAATCATGAATGAACAAGAAAAACTCTGAATGCAAAATTAAACAAATGCACACATAAGTACAAGCAAAAGTGAAAAAGCATAACAAATTTAAATAAGCATCAATAAACAGTTTTTAAACACAACATATCCTTGGCATCTGAACCATAGGACAATACAAACAACAGAAAATAATAAGCAAAAAAAGAAAGAAATACAACAGTAACTGTACCCCGTATAAATTCCTCTGAATCCCTCGTTCTTAAGAATCGCTCGTATTGCGTGTACGCTGGTTTTGTGCTCCCGAGCTTTTCCTCCCTCTCCTAAAATCGGTTTACAAAATCAATTAAATACTTTACACAAGCACCACATGCACTCTAAAAGGTGTTGCACATAAATATATATATATATATATGTTCAAATATAGGTACCATCCCATTTTTACATCACACCCTCAGTTGAAGTTTACACAAAATATATTCATAAATCAATTATTTATTAGATCTTCATTGAAAGGTTCATCAACAAGTTTGGGAAACGCTGCTTTAACACATCACTTTATTATTATAAATATCATATTTATTATTATATTTAATTTACCAAGTGCCACGAAAACCTAATGGCCAAACATCAATCGATGAACATTGTTGAAGATCTGTTGATCAACAACGAGTGAAGGACGTGATCAAGGTCATTGCACAGTAACACTGTCTCCTGAAGGAAGAAGATTCGAACCCATATTCTCGGCATTACAAGGCATGCCCCCCCCACCAATTGGCCACCGTGTCCCCAGGCTTGCCATCATCTGGAAATGGAGCTACATAAATTGTAAAAACAAACTGCAAAGAAATTGTCCTTATCGACTGCAAAATGGCAACGTACCACTCAGCTGCATTCGATTCTTCACCAAATCGAGAGGCTGTACGAAGAGTGTGGCCGCCATTCTGGAAAGAAAATCAATCACAACAATTTGTTTTTAGACAGACGTCTCCAACTTTCAAGTAATGAAAACAGACGCATTTTGAAAAACTTTCAATTTTAGACGAAAATTTACACAAACTTTAAGCTAGGAGAGATTCTTCACTAACAAGAACGTATTTATGTGTTTAAGTACAACTGTATGTACTATCTCCGGATTCTAGGCATTTTATAAATAATATTATCTATGAATCCTTCAAAAGCACCTTACATTCTCATCTTTTGCAACAATGTTGGTTCAAATTTACCCCCAAAATTCCCATATGCAAAAGATTTTTTAAAATTTATCAAGAATATTCAATTTACCTGTCTGGTTAAGTACTAAAAACTCTCCCATGTAATTTATACTTAAATAATAAAAGAATGACTTGAATCAATCACAATTTTATTAATTCACAAGTAAACAAAGATATTATTAAAAGAGCAGAGGATTTAAAATGTCCAAAGTCACAAGGTTCAAGGCAGCCTTGAGAAAAGCTCAGAGGAAAAAACATGGCACCATATCATGGATACAGCCACGTTCAACTGAGTCTGCCAGTAGAGAGAGGAAAGAGGTCATGACCCGAGTCATCCAACCTTAGGGTCATGAATTTAGGAACATTTTCTATGATAACCAGAAAAATTTAACGTTGCTCATTCGATGGTGTAGATTGTTATGGTAGAGTTAACAAAATGTCACGTAACAAATGGGCAATAGCATCTAATTATTGATTTTGAAATATATTGGTCGTTTATATGATGCGTCACTAGACTGCTAGAGTGCACCACAAAAGTAGTGTAACATTTTAGTGATAGGCCTATGCCTAGAAGGATTGCCGGTTGTCATTTCAAGGCAAGGCAGAATAATAGGCATGTGGGTAAGTTAAAGAAACAGTACTATCAGTCTGCACACAATACTATTCTTCCGTCCAAAAAATACTACTCATTATTTTATTTTACGTTCATAATGTGGGGATCTGCAATCCTTCGTTGCGGATCTTTAGCATCGACGGAGCACATGCGCCTTACGCACACGGCACACCTCCACACATGTAGCCATTCACCATGCACGAAGCAGAGGTCATCTCCGTCTCCATGGGGCCTGCGGGATCATTCGCATTCGACAATGGTCACTTACCCAGCCGATCCGCCGAACATAAATTTCACATATTTCGGCATTCCAGCTGGTTCCTTTACGGCCGCCATAATTGTCTTTTTCGTCCTTTTTTAAAGATTCCGGTCGAAAATCAACGCAAACTAAGTAACCAACGACCAACAAGTTGCGGTTTAACTAATAACCCAAAACATCATCTGTAGCGCCGACTGGCGAATGCTATACTCTGAAAGTTAATGCACGATTAAGTTAATGCACGGCAGTAGCCTACTGTAGGCGGAGTCTCCTCGATAATTTACTGGCCAATCAAACACAAAACAACACCAATAACAAATGAAAGCCGATATTCAGACGCTATTGTAACTTGTGTTAAAAAGTCATCTTGAATGTTTTATTGATGTTCACGTGTAGTTCCATGTGAAGAATCAGGAGTTGATCACGACCAATTAATGCATATTAGGCCTACTATTACTTCAAGGTCTGACATTCTGGTCAAGCTGATCTGCGGTTCCGGTTTTACTTGCTTATCTTCCCCTCTGAACTGTTACCAAAACATTTTCCTCGCATCAAACTCGAGATCGATATTTATAACCTGGCACGATCAGGTCCCAACCGATAGTAGGCTAAGCTTACGAATCACTCAATTCCAGTATGAGAATTGTAGAAGAATACAGGCTATATAGCTGCATGGGGGTCAGACAGTGATCCAAGTGGACTTATACCACAGAATAGATAAAGCGTAGCTTAGATAAAGCGTAGCCAGCTTTAAGTTCACCCCTCCCTAGGTCACTGAGTTATTGGACTAGGAAATTCACTTGGTATCGATGTGGCGCCCATCTGACCTGACTCGATCAGCAGTCTCGTTAATAGGCTGATGCAGGTTCTACAAAAATTGTAGAACTGCACAACCAGCTATATTATTTCTTCTACTGTGGGTTTATTGGCGAAAATTTCTCAGGACGTTTTTCAGTCGTGAGATTTTAAAAAAAACTGTCGCAATTAAGTCGGCGGCAAAAAATCTGATGACCTTTTTTAGTCTGCACAGGTCCTTCGCTCCGTTTCGCTCAGCCCTAGCTGGCGAGCCGGTGGTAATGAACTTTTTTATAATGATTAGGCTATCACTGCAGTGACTGCACCACGTTGTCTTTGCAACTGCACAAGTTAATCTACAACTGCACAAGTACATGAACTTGTGCAGTTGAAGTTAATTTGCAACTGCACAAGTTCATTTGCAACTGCACAAGATAATTAATCTACAACTGCACAAGTTAATCTACAACTGCACAAGTTCATTTGCAACTGCACAACTTCATTTACAACTGCGCAAGTTCATTTGCAACTGCACAAGTTAATCTACAACTGCACAAGTTAATCTACAACTGCACAACTTCATTTGCAACTGCACAAGTTCATTTGCAACTGCACAAGTTCATTTGCAACTGCACAAGTTAATCTACAACTGTACAAGTTAATCTACAACTGCACAAGTTCATTTGCAACTGCACAAGTTAATCTACAAGTTACAACTGCACAAGTTCATTTGCAACTGCACAAGTTCATTTGCAACTGCACAAGTTCATTTGCAACTGCACGTTTAAAAAGCCCTAAGCAGATGTCCTGCGTTAGCGCTGAAAAAAAATTGTCGAGCTTCCGATGCCGATCAGAAACCTGCTTTTTGAGCGGTCCAATCAACGCGTCGCTGGCATTCACCGCCCGCGTCTGTCCTCGTTTTCAACTACTCAGGTCACGTGATTGTCACTCGCCTTCACATTCCATCCGGGCTTCAAACTTCGGCTCCAACCGTGCGGGTTGTGTGTTTAGAGAGCGTGTGCGTGCGTGCGTGCGTGCGTGCGCGGACACACACGCTAACACAAACACAGCGCACCATCTACACCTCGGTCCGGGCCAGCCAGTTTGGCCCTGCACCACCAAGGCAGGGGCCTGCCTCCTCCTCCACCCCCACCCCACCGCCTCCGCCTACGGTTAGCTTGGCCGAGTTATGCGCCATAAAACTGTAGCAATACTGCATTCAATATTAAACTAGCAACATTCCGAGAGTGTGTACCGAGCGTATAACGCTGCTGTACTGTACACAGTGTACACACTGGCCAGCATGATTCTACTGTCGCCCAAGCGTTGACTCGATTCTTTTCAGGCCAGCGACGACCAAGTTAGCGTTAGGCCTGAGTATCGGGGAGCCTCTGAGGCAGATGAACGTTGTATTATTATCGTCGGCCGCGTTGTTGCCTGCGCTGCATCTGTGGTCGGTCGGATCGTAAATCGCCGAGTAGGGCAGGCGTCGTCGTCGTCGTAGGGGCGCAGATGTAGTCGTCATTATCATCGTCATCATCATCAAGACTACGTCAGTCGTCGTCGACTATTGTCGTCGTTGTTGTTGTTGTTTTTGTTCTTGTTCACCGCGATTGGCGATTTGCAGCAATCTTCATGTTGCTGAACGAGTCATCGTAGCTGTCGTCTTCATCACTCTGCAGAGTGCATCATCATCATCATCGTCGTTGTCATCATCATCATCATCGATTAGTGTGAACAGCATCATCATTCATTATCATGATTGTCGTTGTCATTATCATCGTCGTCATCGTCATCATCATTGTCGTCGTCGTCATCATCATCATCATCCGTGTGTACAGTGCATAATCATCGTCGTCATCATCATCGCTGCCGAATGCTGATGCATGCTTCTGGTGAATATCATACATGAATGGTCATTCGGATAAACTGCCGACAAAATAATAGTAATGCCAATGATAGCCTGTAGCTGTTGTCGGTGTCATCCTACAACCAGAGCTACACTACGCTGATGGATGATGATGATAGCTGATGGATGACCTCTATTCTCAGTACATTACGTTCACCCGATGATCGATGATTGATGATCGATGACTGATGGAGATTGAACCGTGTGAAGTCGGCTTTCGCATTGATTGCCCAGATGATCTTTGACGTGTCTGAGATCACTGTGAAAACCGATCGAGACCGGTCAGGGCGACGACGACGACGACCACACAAAACAGCAGCAACAGCAACAGCAGCGACACCTTGCGATAGAGATGATCGATACATGTTGAACAGACGGAGGTTGCAGCGGATGCACTCTGCGTTGAAGCTGACATCTATGGCGGAGATGGAGTCTTTAGTACTTTGGAAATGGTGCACCGTATAAGCACAGAGTGCAACCAGTGACTGAGTTAGCCACTGGTTGCACCTGTGATCGAGTGCCAGTCCCAGACCTGGATAAAGGAGGATGGCGACACTAATCATCTTTGAATGTGGCAGTGTCATTAAACAACAAGCCTATAGGCCTACACTATAAGTAATGATATGGTTTAGGTAAGATATGAAAGATATGTTAAAGCAGGCGGATTAGCATAAGGAAATGTTAATGTAAGATAGAGCAACTTAATAAGGTCAAGGTACGCATGCGCGAACTAAAGGTAGCCTAACGTTGGCAATGAAAAGAAAAGCTGGATTGAGGGTAAGACAAATCAAGGTATGAAAAGGTGACGAGGTAAAAGTAAATTTACCTCAAGACAATTTATATTTAAATTGAAATAGGGAATAGCAAATTTGCAAGTAAACGTCTTAATTAAAGTTACTATAAAAAGTAACTTGAAATAACCTAAGTCCTATGCGATGTACGGGCTTTGAAGAAGCGGTAAGAAGCCAAGACTGGAACCCTGTGTCAGACGAACATTCCATAAACAGATGGGACCATGATATGATTGACATCCTGCTTCCTCCACCAAACCAACTGAAACACAACGAGACGTACTTGAAAAGCGTGGGCTAAATGCCTATCGGCCGTAGGCCTAAAGCCTTGACCCAGATCATTTGAAATGATCTAGCTGGGTCAAGGTCCCTCCCCGATCATTTAACTGTGAAATGATTCATTTTAACAGTTAAATGATCGGGGAGGGGAAGCTTTAACCTCTGCTGCTTATTGGCAATGGTGTCGCGTATAGACCTGCTACTGTTTAGAATACAAGACACTACAACAACTGCATCTGAGAATTATTTAATACCACCTTCCAAAGCTCAGAAGTGCACACGTGACCCTAAATGCCTAAGGCAGAACATGAATGCAGCCGAGCAATGGTCCGTGAAGTATAATGTGTGCCCAAGGTTTCTAGATTATACGTTTAACGTTTATGATGTGTGACACATGTGTCACTGAATCGTTGAACCCGATCATAGGGAGCGCCACCGACCGAGCGATCTTAGTCTGACCGATATAAAAGCTACTGTCGCCCAAATAACAGGTAAATCACTGCATGGCACTACGTACGTAATGACCCATTACCTATCCTGATGGCTCTACTAATGAGCCACTATCGACAAACGGCGCTATTTACACCCTAACACGATGATGCTTAGTATGACGGTAACATTTCTATGCACATGACCGTTAAATGGCATTAAGCTTATTCACAACACGGCCGCAGCATTATGCGTTGGCCAACTGTCTTTCATTGCTCGATAGGTGCAATATAAATGCCTTGCTATATGTTGACCTGCCAGACTTTGGCCAACTGCATATCAGTTGTTTAATCTTATCATGTAATTGATTTGACAATCGTTTACATGTAATGGGGCGCGGTGGTGTAGTGGGCATGTTCGTCGCCTTGCAGCCAAAGGGTTGCAGGTTTGAATCCATCTCAAGTCCTTCACTCGCAATTACTCAGCGCTTCAGCGTGAAACTCCGATGCATGTCCACTCTGTAGTCAGGAGCACCTCTGAGTGGAGAGCTTGAAGGGGCGCTATAACAAGTGCGCATACAAAACCAAACAAATGGTAATTATTACTACTGGAAGATAAACTCCCCCCTCGTTGTCTGGCTAAATGAGATTCCCTAATTAGAAGATCATTCGTTGATTGTCCTTGAAACGTCCTTCTGATCCTGTCTTTATAAGATTCGGCTCTTCAAACCGAACCAGAAGGGTCTGACAAAATTAACATACAAGTAAGTACGATTGTACGTGTGATACTTGAAGCCCACACATTGTCTCAATACTTACAAACAAGTATGCACATTGCGCACACGTGTGTGTTTATCATCTCGCTCGTTGTTTCAAGTAGCATGTACCTGAGAAGACATTGCTATGGGACAGCAACACAACACTTAACTTGTGAACTTATCACGAGGTCACTAAAAAGGTCATTGCAACTGACACTAAGGTAACTTCATTTTATTGACCCACTCTGAGCAAAGAGTAATTATGATTGTAATCAAGTACAAAGGTAAATATAATGTAATTAAATTTTATTGACCCACTCTGAACAAAGAGTAATTAAGATTGTAATCAAGTACAAAGGTAAATATAATGTAATTAAATTTTATTGACCCACTCTGAACAAAGAGTAATTAAGATTGTAATCAAGTACAAAGGTAAATATAATGTAATTAAATTTTATGACTGACCGAAACTTTCTGGATAAATTTACACTTGCTTGGATTAAACAGAGTTTAGAAGAAGTGCTTCAATAAACAAGTTGTTCTAATAAGAAAGGTTGATATAGACTGACATACACCACAAAATTCTAAACTACTGTCATTTTAAAATAAACTGCCTAAAATAAACAGTTATCAAAACTCTTCAAACAATAATGTGGCAAGTTATTAGTGTGTTTACAGAGTTTCAACTGACCATCTAAACTGCTACAATGAACTGTTTAGAACAAACCATTTACCATTTAATAACAGTTCAAAGTTTTGTTTAATCCATGGAAAACCTTTTCAAACAAATCATTTGATGTAAACCCATTCAAACGGTATATACCGTACTAAATAGCAAACCGTTCAGAGTAGACCAACTGGTATATTTAAATCACATAGGCTAGTCATTCAGCAACAGCAAAAGTCTTGTTTATTGTTTATTAGTTACGAGTAATAATAATAAACATTACAGATGGCCGTGTTGCGTAAAGTTTACAGAAACCTTCCTATAGCGTAAATATCCACAAAGTACAGTTTACAGTCGTATAATCTAACATAACAGTGAGCAAGAGCAAAGCGAAAATTTGATGCGGCGCTACAGAAGTTGATGGATCGTAACTGATTAACATGTAAGTAGGCCACAATGCTATAGTACCATCTTCAGTGCTTCAACTGATTAACATGTAAGTAGGCCACAATGTTATAGTACCATCTTCAGTGCTTCAATTTATTTCCTCTATGGAAATTATAATTTAACTGTCTGACTTTGCAGTTGCTAAGCCCCGTGTGCATGATTATCAACTACCCATTCGTAAACAATTTCAGGATTTTACTAATTTATAATTTATATAGCACCTCTACCGACTTCCGCATAATGCTCCTATATAAGAAACTCCTAAGACACGGGCATACCAAATAGTTCTGGAGAAGTTTGCAAACGTTTCAACTGCCGACGCATAGCTGGAAAACGAAGATACAAAATTCCAGTGTAACAGTATCCCACATGGTAACATAACAAGTTCTGTCAGTCTTTAACTAGTACATCTCCTCAGCAGTAGTGTCACTCTTAACTTTCCAATGCTTAGTGATAACCAAAATGCTAAATAGTGGTTAGACATCAAAACCAGTGTATAAATTAAACTTTCATTCATCATACATCTCGGTGTCGAAGGTTTATTTGGCTGAAGGACACACACATGAAGTTATCCCAATAACTAGACGGCCTTTCCTCATGGACAAAGGAGTTCATCAGCAAACTGCACAAACCAGGATTCAAACTCTGACAGCAAGGTGAGAGACAGACTGTTACAACAATCAGCCACAAAAACACTCATTCAACAGCTCCAGCATATTATTATTATTTCCCTATAGACAAGCTCAAACATTTAACATAACTAGGCATTTATATAGTGCCTTTAAAACGTGAAATCTCAGCAGCGCCTTCAGCAAATCAAATGGAAACACGTGGAAAAAAGTCGCCACACATAAAATTTCATAGAGAACGCTTGCTATGCAATTTCATTAGACTACATCACTTTCGGACTACAGTGTACTATAGTATGCTACACTATATGTAGCATTTTCCACCGAATGGTTTTCACCCCTAAAGTCCCGGATCTGTGCATAGTTCAACCGTTGTTCAGGCGTGTCAACAACGAAACCAGTATTACATGTAATCGTCAATGGAAGGTGCATTTTCAGACTCTAACGCAGACAAAATTAACAGAACAAGATATATATATATATTAGATAATTTGCATAGCGCCCCACGACGCAAGGCGCAAACGCAACTACATCACCCCAAATAATAACAGTTGCATCACGTCATACGCCCAACACCCGACATTTGAGGCAGGTGCGCATCTTCAATTAACAGTTCAGCAAAGCGAGTATGTAGGAACGTAATTTCAGGTTAAACACTCGTACAGCTTTATTTCTGGACAGCCAAATCATGCGCACAACACACGACCAAACATCTCAATGCAGCAGACATCAACCACCAGACACTTCTAGCTGCTCATCATCTCAACTCATCACGACCCAATTCACAAATGACATCAAAGGGTAGACTGCCACCCAAAAAAAGGACAAATTTCTCTAAACAGTTTGACAATATATTCAAGTAAAATTTGGCATAAAATATTTATTTAAAGAAATCTATTTTCTTTTGAATTAAACAGCGTTGCTAAGTAGCATTTGTAGCACATTCTGATCTGAAAAACGGATTAGTTTCGCAAACATGCGACAAAAACCCTCATAAATCAAATTTGGATGATTTTTTACCTAACATTCAATTCTATCCAGTTTTACAAACAGGTCAGAAAAATAAAGTTGCCTAAAACGCTGGCTTGTCTTCCAAGTGACTTCGCATCCATGTTGAAATTGAAATGGCTCAATCTACTGAAGCAATCTTTTCATTCAAATTTTAATCAGAAATTAATTTTCGTACACAAGCAAAGTAATTCCGACAGTTAATGCAAGATTGAACCAGATAAAAAAAATCAATTATCATTATTATTACTATTAAATACCATTAAGCCAGTGTACACTGAAATTCATCAACACGATTATGGCCGAAAAATTAACAAAATATGATTTAGACCAAGCAATTTTTTACTAAATTAAAACATCCCACAATTGAACTTTTAGAATAGGGCCCTGAATAAAAATCATCTTCCAAGTTCTCAGCTCCAACGCCATCGGCAAAGTTTTACTTTCTTAGCACTTTTGACATCACGGCTACCCAAGATCCGCCCCACAACTACATTCACCTAAACATTTCATTGTCACAACTTTACAACTCATTCTGTTGCCAAAGCGTCCTATGCACAGGCAAAGGCAACGAGCTCTTCATCTGCAGATACAGCAGTGCTGCAAGAATTGCCCATCACGTGCAGCAACCCCCTTCGGATCTCAAAACTAACATCAGCTGAAGAAACAAGGTCACCAAACACGATGGAAGCTCCTCCACAAAACTGCCGAGCTGTACGTCCGTGCGTGCCTTTCAGGATTAAATGTTGCATAATTGTTGCTTAAGTTTAAAAACGTGGCGGCGGCAGCGGCCAACACGTTATTTGTACACGTCTCTTGCTTCGTTCACGTCGTGTCCAATTATTCGCCGGACAAAAGAATTACGTACATACACACTGCAGCAACGGTAGTCGACTGTGGACGCCAAGCAAACCAATTTCTCGTCTTGTCTAGATACAGTTTGCTAAACTTAATGCTAGGTCGTCTAGTTCCCTGCTACCAGATCTCAGTAGTTCTGGTAATTGGGATTCGCAAAGCCCCAGACGGGCGGAGCGAACCGCTGGTGGCTCTGAAAGTACTGCGATATCATCATCTCTGTTGGAAGTGCGCTCACCTCTCCCTGGCTGTAGCGGTTGCCACCAGCGTTAGCGTTGGCATTGCCTGGTGACAGCAGCATCGCGTTGCCCATGCGCGACTGAGGCCCGCCCTCTCCCGTCGATCCCCCGCCGGCTGCCCCACCTGCAGCGCCGGCTGCCGAGCTGGGACCCGACGACGTCGGGATGTACCTCATCGAGACGCCGGGGCTGTTCATCCCGAAGGCACCTTCGTTGGCGTGGTCGACGGGAAACGACTGCGGAGTGGTAGCCGTCGTTGCCGGACTGATTCCAGACGGGTTGATATCGCCGAGGTGGTGTGCCGCCGGGGGATGTGGGTGATTCCTTGCAAGGCTCTGGTAGAGCAGCTGCATTGGCTGTGGCGGCAGCAGAAGCCTACCACGGTCCCAGGACAACTTGATGTCGTCAGGTGAGCCATCACCCGGACCACGCTGCGCATGGACCGGAAACTGCTTCATATCCACTTGGCCGTCTTCATTTGGCCGGCCAGACTCAATGCCAGGCATTCTCAGATCGCGGACACCAAAGCTGGCGGCGACGTCAAGCAGGTTCCCTCCCAGCGCTTCCTTTGGAACCTGGTCAAGCCCCGAATCCTCGCCTGGCGTCTGAGGCTTCTTCTTCTTCTTCTTGCTCTTTGATTTCGGCTTCGACTCAACACGCTCCACGGCTGACATAGCCTGTCGCAGGCTCTCCAAGGTCGGCGACTCTCCAGGCAGTGCTAGCGCCAGGATCTCGGCGCCATCGGCACCATGCTTTCGCTTGATATGGCGCCGTATGCCATCGAGGCGTTTCGTTGTGTGTGAGCACGCCGAGCAGCCGTACGGTTTGTTGTCGGTGTGGACGAGCAGGTGGCGCTTGAGGTGCTCGGTTCGGCCGAGCCGGCGGTCACAGACGGGGCATTTGTATGGCTTAATGTCGTTGTGGATGACCTGGTGGCGCTTCAGTTTGCTCTGACTGTAGAACGTTCGGTTGCAAATGTCGCAGGCGAACGGTCGGAATTCGATGTGCGTCTGTAGGTGGCGCTGCAGCGTGTTCCAGTGCTGGCACGACATGTTACAGACGAGGCAAGACGCACCGAGCGACCCCTTCTGGTGGTTGTGGAACTCCTGGATGTGCGCGAGGCACAGCTTCCGGTAGGAGTCGAACTTGTCCGGGTCGGAAGCGGCCGCCTGTGGCAGGAATGACTTGATGATTCCCTTCGGATTTGCGAGCAGCTTCGTGTCGTCTGGGATGCCATTGTCCTGCTGGTTGCTAAACTTGCTCAAAGCATCATGTATGAGAACCCTTGGGTCGTTCTTGTCCAAACCCTCCAGGTACGGAGACGAGCGCTTCATCCCCATCTCACCGGGGCCGTTGTCTGCACCTGATGAGCCGGCTGCCTCCTTCCCATGCGAGATATGATTCATCGTGAACTCACCGACCCCAGGTATCTGGAATTCGGCCGACGATGAGCTCACCTGGCTTGCTGCGAGGCATTCGGCTTTCGCTTCCGACAAGTACTGCATCTGGCTGCTTCCTAGGACGTTGGCTGGGGACCCGTTTTGGCCTGAAACTCCGCTAGGATGGGAGCCGGACATCCCGAAACAAAAACGCAACAGCTTTACGCTATATTAACGTCAGAAAAGGAGTCAAGCGATCGATCATCGGTACAGCGTTCAGACGACTCTTCCTTTGCAATCAAGGGAAACAGACGACTCTCGATGTCGGAAACTGGCTTCCTGGATGGGCTAAAAATTAATCAAAAGAAGACAATGAGAAACCCTTCAACTCCAATTTATAACATTGGCAAGATTTATAAATCTTATATAATTAATAATGGCTCTGACCTCTACAGCCTAGATTTAAAAAAAAATGTGGATCATTGTAAGGAATTAAAAAGTTTTAAAAGAAAAAATTTTACAATTTTTTTCATGAGTCCTAACAAGATAACCAGGAGCAGCAGGGAATTGTGTAAATGCAAGAAAGGAAGCAAGATCAAAGAGGTATGTGAGGTAAAAATTAAAGAGGATTAGATTGGAGAATAAAGGGGTGGTGAGGGTAAGTGAGAGTAAGGAATAGAAACAGAAGTATGTATAAGGAAAGTTGCTAATGTTAGGCTAGAGAGAAATTAATTAAAGAAAATCCAATAAGATAACAGAGAGAAGGTTGAGAAGAGGCTTGGGAAGCGATGATTGTTTGTGGAGGGAATAAGAAGTGGAAGAGGGACAAGTAGAGGGAGAAAGAAACAGAAAAATTTGTTTGGATTTTATATATGGAGAGAGCAGGAGTGGTTAGGCAAGGGCAGGAGAGAATGCGGCTGGAAGGAAATATAATATGGGATGGGAGGCAAGAATGCCAGAATTTGTGAAAAGTGCGGAAAGTAAGGGTCCAGCACATTTTCCCATATAGGACATTCTGCAAAAATAAGTGTGCCAATATTCTGCTACACCATGAAGACTGAGCCAAATAAGATCTTCCTCCCAGTATGCACAATGCCTATCATACAAGTAGGTGCAACTCGTCAAGATCGGTAATGACTAAAAGGTGACAAATTTGTTCAAAACATTATTGTGCAGTTGAAATAGAATCCATGGAAAAATGTATCTTCAAATGGAGAAGTCTGAAATAGGAAAAAGACTTGTGGAGAAGAGCAAAACAGATGGAGGAATGCATTTTCAGAGCGAATATAACTGAATTTGGTTCACAAAAAGACCGTTCAGCAGGAATGTGAAACAAATCATCCATTGAAGATTTTTTTCCCATTCATTTCTTTTCTGCACAGAAGTCTTCCCATAACACTGATTCTGAATATCTGCCATTAAAGTAATCTTCACTTAAAATTGATTCAGAGGATATGAATTCAATGGCAGATATTCAGAATCAGTGTAATGCAAAAACTTCTGGGAAAATGCAATTCAACTGACTCGAGGTGCCCTTGTAGCGGCATGGCCGCGTTACGGCACCATATAAATTGTCGTTATTATTATTATTATTAACTGGGGTCATAGTATAAATCAGATGCCTTTTCACAAAGTATGATCTATGACGATACAATGTCCTATGGTATCTCAGACTCATAAATATGAGCCATATGCTTTCCACCATGGTTTTGGTGTGTAACTGGAAGCAATATCTAACTTCATGATTTGCAAAATGGTCCCATCTGATGCAGGGGATTTCATTGTATCTAACTCTCTTTTGAGATTGAAGAAATGGTTTTAGTTAGTTCGAAAAAGGTCTTATTTTGTTTAAAAGTTGATACAACGGTAGGTAGCCTCTAGATCGATAAAAGCATGTAACTAAATAGGCAGAAACTATCTTTTCTCACACAAACTCCTCTCAAGTTAACCAAAGACTTAGTAATATTAAGTGGTTATTTCAAAAAGAAAATTGCAAAGAAACTCAGCATGCGATTGCGAATAATAATTAAGACAACCTCTGCTACTGCAAGCAACACCAATTAATTACCACAGAGTTGAAAAGAACACGGTCTGGTGGGATAGTTGTCCAACTAATCTACAGCTCCAGTGAGAACCATCTATTCACTCCTCTGCACATCTCTTACTGCAAGATGCACCGCACCTGCTTCTGTCTTCAATCAGGACCTGTCAAAGAGAAAGCATTTCTCCTTGCCCAGTGTCCATCATCAGTCCAGCTGACAATCTAACAAGTGGACAAGACTGAGAATACCGCAAAGTTGTCACACCAAGCGCCAGTTATCCCATAGTTTAAGTTGCTAAATTATTTTAATATCAATAACGTCAATGCCGCAGTTGACACCGGCAAGAAAGTTGCATACCAATATCTGTGATAATTGTTATCAATCAAGATTTCTTTTAACAAAACAAAATTTTCATCAATGGAAATTCTGTTTAGAATTGTTGCCATCAACTCAACTTCTATTGAACCAAGAATTTGAATCAATCAACTTCTATTTGCGCAAAAAACCTTCACCGATCCATTTCCTACAGAAGCACAGGCTTAATTTCATCAACTCAGTTTCTGTTTCGTTAACTGTAATTTCCAGAAAACCAGCTTCCATTTAAGCAAAAAATAAGTCTTATCAATCCAACTTTCATTTAAGAAAATCGTCATCAATCCAGCTTCCATTTTAAGTTGACAATAAACAATAATTTAGCAACGCAAACTACAGTTATACCGCGAAATCAAATTTTCATTAAAATGCAAATCGTAATTTGGATCGCGTCTTTAGCGACCACATCGCTGTCATGATCGCGGCTAAGCAAAATGTTTTAGAAACAAAACAATGCATCAAATCTCTTTTGTGTTCACACAGGCATAAAACGGCGATTTGGGGCGAAAATTTCTATGCAAGAGATCCAACTAGCGCCGACTCCGTGTTTTAGCTGTAATGATTAGCACCTGCCAAAAAACGCTTAAAAGATGTAAAATTTATCAACAACGGACGCATTAAATCTAATCTAATAAAATGTTGGTCGATCGGCGATAAAAATCGACAATCAGGATGCACTTTTGAGCAACTTAGGACAAAATTTCTAGATAAATTGTCACGATCAAACATGGCGGACGCCTTCGACATAAAAAGGCGCAGAACGGAACAATCGCGCAACGCTGAAAACACGCTTTAATCGATCAAATTGGGGCAATTATCGTTCAAGATTCACACGATCAATTAATCACATTTTTAACAGATCATCGTCAGGATCAGAATTTCGTCGCGAACTTACACAAAAAGCAGAAATAAAGCAACAAAATAATATATGTGAGAAAACAAAATGGTCGCCAACAGAAGGTCACGGTCTTCGCATTTTCGCCTATGTAAGTAAGTAAGCCCAATAACGCACCGCTCCAATCCGATCATTACACATAGTCAAAATCAACGACCGGTCAAAATAATCTTTTTAAAAACAACCAACAACATGTCTTTAACCTCGTTCATTTTCATCTGAAAATTACACTAAAACTATGCATTTGCTTTAGCAAATATGACTGACAACAGAATTTTCAATGTAGCCTATCGATCTTGATGATTAAGCCTTTAGGCTAATAATCTTCTTTAATATTCGACATGATTACATGAATATTATAGTCTCAGACTAAGACCATATCTTTGATGATAAGATTATAATATAATATGAAGAGGCCTTTTTACAAGATTGCCGGGGGAATGGAAGAATCAATGACCTAGGCTATGACAAATTTGTTATCTGGTATCAATTTAGGCTATAGGCCTACCTGGTGACAATATTTTTATAGTTGGGCCTACTAATTTTTTGCATATTTCACCCACTAGGCCTAATTAAATTCATGATATCAAAATGCGGACGTCTTTAGTCTTTTATGTGTCTATATTCGTTTATTAACTTTTATATGTCTTTATAGTCTTTTATGTGTCTATATTTGTTTATTAACTTTATTTCCTAAGCTTAGATTAAAACCTCCTTGGGAACTCTTTAATTTATGTAGCGCCATACTTCATGCTGTCACCACTCATACAAAGTACGTCTAGTAGGCCTATGTCCTACCGGGACATCGTGAATCGAACCTGAGTCCGCGGATCTCCATGCCAGTGACGTACGTTATCCATTGTGCCACCGCTCCCAAAGGACTCGATCTGTGCTTCAAGTCACAAGTTACTCATTGATTGATACCTAAATAGGAAAGCTCTTATTATATTCTTAAGACGGGGCAAATAAAAACCGCTAATTGATTAACCTAACTTACATAGACCAACACGGAGCATTAACACAGTGTTATGTGTTATTTATACTGTGATTACATCACAGCAGGCTACGTGTCTCAAATTTAGGTAGGCCTAAATGCACTTAGGGCCTAGATCTACATCCTGAATTCATTCAATATGCCAATATATTTTCGTGTGACCATGCATGCCTAAGCAAATTTCGTTTCGCCTGAGGCCTTTTATTGATTTAGAGATTTAGAGATAGCTATAGGCTACTGAATAGAAAATTCGCCTGTTTCACTTTCCAGGATGCAATTCAGAATGAGAAGAAATTTCCCATAACTGATTAAAACCATTAATTCCTCTGCTCAATGTCGAATCTAGTCCACCTAATCAGAAGTGGGGGGGGGGGGGGGGAGGAGATCAGGGTTTGGGGAGGGGTACGGACAAACGAGCGTCCAATCGCTGAGGCGCGTAGCACAGAGCAAGGAGGGTTTTTGGAGAAATGTGCCCCTCCTCTACAGATTTGATGTTGAATTTCCACATTGCAATGGCAGCATTAGACGCTGTCATCTGAGCAAAATTGCTCTTCTATTTCAGTGCTGATAAATGAGTGGCCTAAAATTTCAATAATATAAGTAGTTACAATAATAATTTCAATAATGCAAGTTTAGCAACTCAGTTCTGTCGAGTGAATTGTTTGTTTATTGCACACAAAAGCCCATTAATTGATACCGTCGTGAGCCACTGAGGAGAGTGCAACAGGATCCAGAAAAAGCTACCCTCACTCATCTTCCTTGATTATCATTCATGCATGCTGCACTCATTCAATACTCAATGGTTAATTGGTCATTTAATATATACTTAACAGATAATAGTAATAATAATCATAATCATTATAGCAATAATAATACTATTGATAACAATTCAGCACTTCAATGCAGTCACTTTCTGCAGCACTTTTCCTATCCAGAAAACCATCATTGAGGACTAACTCAGATCATCGCCTCCCCAATTCTTGCAATCTCGAGGGAATGTGTGTAACTTGGGGAAAAATAACACCAAATAAGAACAGCAGAATATATCATCTCAGAACCACAAACAGACACAAATAATAAGAGTTTATGCTGATTGCCAAGACCATGGATCCATGCAAATTGTTCATGTGATACAACACTTTAGGCCCTTCTATGTGGAATGATCTACCTATCACTATCAGTAGCAAGATCTCCTCATCTTCAGCTCTTTGCTACTTGAAGTACTAGCCTATTTTTTTTATTTCCCTGGGCCTGTCACGCTGAGAGCGCCTCTGAATAGCTAGTCTGTAAGAGGCGCTTTATAAATGCTTATATGCAATACTGTCAGTCTGTCATGCCATAAGTAAATTATCGGTGGAAAAATTGATCTGAGACAGAGAGAGAGAGAATGGCCAGCCAACATCACTTACAAGGTCCTGACACTAAATCATCTTCATTTTGGTTCTCAGGGTTAGCTCAATTGATACACAGATAATACTCTTCCATTAGGCAATGCCGCAATAGACACCATCCTGACGAACTCAGTTTTAGAAAAACTTCTTAAACAGCAACATCTAACTTGTAATAATTTAAACAGAATAATTTACGAACAGTCAGGGTCACCAAGGTCACTGCAAATGACCTCTGGCTTTTCCAGTGGTATCTTCGTTTCGAACTTTCGATTGCATTTCACTCCAATCATTGACTGCTGTCTTGGATATTTTATAAATATCAATGTGCCATAAAAGTCATTAAATTAAACGGATTGATTGCTTATTATATGGATGATACAAGCATGTGATCCCGCACATAGGGGCACTTGTCCCTGCTGGAAAATGAACACCTTTTAAAAAGAATTTTTTGATTTTTAACAAATTTCTTCACACTAAATCACCAATGATGCAAACAGTGACACCGAGGAATTTACATTTAGAAAACTATATGAAAAACACAGATGTTCTGAATTTCCTGCGTTAAGGTGGCTGCTGCGCAGCACCCGGACCTGCAGTTTTGAGGGGCCAGCAGCTATGAATATGAGCACAGTGACTGGTGGATTGTTAGGGGTGGAGGGGGGCATTCGAGGTTTAATGTGGCCAGGGCTTAAAGTGTGGCTGGACGGTCATGGACGGCGTCCATGCACTTATTTTAAAATCTGAACGCCGTCCAGCCACTTATTGGCCAGCAATGACTAGAAAGGTAAGGGGCGTCCAGGCACTTCTTTTGGAAAGATAAGGGGCGTCCAGGCACTTATTTTTCCACACTTTTAGCACTGAATGTGGCCCAAACCCAAGAGCATTCCAAAATTGTTAATAGCTTGAGGAAAAACACTCAACATTAACTGCATTAACTAAGTAGCTAGGTAATAACATATATAGTTCCTTGACAACAATAGTTAAGGTATTATAATTAATTAGCAACTTCTATAGCACCAGCGTCTATTCCACAAGACGTAACCAATGGCGCACTATAAACTAGAATCAGGTCAAAATCCAGAAGACCAATGAGACAAACTATTTGTGAGTAATATTTAGGGAAAAGTTGAGCCCGAAATGACACATGCGACAAAAAAGATAGCTCTAGGAAATAGAGGAACGAAATTCCAAAATTCAAGTCCAGCAAATGAAAAATTTATTCACCCTGTACACCTATTCGTCATACATCTCTGCTACACTTGATTGACAAGAGCATAAAAAACAAGTTCAACAACAGTGACAAACAAAGTTTCAGAACAGATATTTAATATGAAATCTGCAATCGTAGGACTTTTCTCATAACCTTTTGGTGAACTTCAAGACGCTTAAAGTGAAAAATTGTCTCATCACCTACACAGAGTCTTCAAAAGAAATCATATCACGAATCATAATTTTTAGCTCGTTAAGAATACGTCATCAAGCACGCTTGTTGGATATGTGATCTCTTCATGACGAGCCTCACGTGACTTTTTCGCGTCAACGCGATCCAAATAACGCATTTTCTTCGTCTTATTCATCAGGCTTCGAACCTAAAAATTCAAGGAAAAAACACTCAAAATAAATAAATTAATTCATTAAAGAGCTTTACATAGCACCTATCCAAAATTATTACTCAGGAGCGCTCCAGATTCAACACTGGCTGAAAAGGACGGTCCTAGGCTGTGACAAAACACATCTGAGTAAGTCCTAGACATAACGTGCAAAGATCCTATTTCATACCATTGCTCAACAATAGAGAAAGCACGGCGCTTTCTAAGAGCAGTTCGTGCCTCGGGCACAAGGAATTCACCTTGTGTTGTGAAAAAGTGGAGAGCAAATATGCAGAAGTGGCATCCAAATGATCAACAACAACGGAATATGTACCAATAACACAAACATAATAAATGAATCACAATAAACAAATAAGCAGGGAAAACAAATAAAATAATTAATAAAAAAGAATGTTAATTACTAACAGCGTTCGGTGTCACGTATTTTGCGTTTTTGTAGAGTGTCTCTCCGCAGAAACTGCCGCTGAATATTCGGATCGGATTGAGAACCATTCTTGGCCCTGCAAAGGAAAAAACACGACCAGCATGGTGAATCCAGTGGCCGAATATTTATCATTTCATAAAAGAAACAGCATTCAACAAATTCACCAATTACCCAACAAACCGTCGAGACATTATTGTAAGCTGGACCACCTCACATAAAAAAATGATGCACAGCAAAAGATGAACATCACATCTTAGAATCGAGAAACCTTCACAGAGCCATAGCCATATAACACAGGAGGAAACTTACATCCTTCAACCCTGGTTGGTTTGTTAACCCTTCCAAGACAAGCTGCATTAGTTTCCCAAGCATTTCACTACATGCAAATCGTTAAAGGGTTAAGATAATTCCAAATAATTATTGACCAGTGTATTCGTAAGAACCTTTGGCAAAATCAAACCTACACACTCTGCATAACAAATCTAGCATCTAACTATTCGACCACTTACCAATTTCCACAAGTTCACCGCTCTCGTCTATGATCTCGTAATTTCGATACCAGATCTTGCCTCCAGCGATCGAGAACTGTGCCACGCGATCAATAAATGGCTGACTCTTTGGATGGTTGTGTGGTGTGCTAAAGATCTGGACAAAACATGCACAAATAAAATATTTACTTATTGACCAGGAAGATGTGCACAGTAAGTGAAACAGTTAAAATATAAACATGTGCATTTGCAAGTGGCGTAACAAAGAGTATTCTTACTTACTAAACTGATTATCAATATTCAACAAACAATTTGTGCTTGCAAATGTGACGACGTTTTGAGCGGCAAGTGCACACATGGAAATCCACGTGCCCTCACTCGACTTAACTTTAAAAATCAACATTTTGTCACGAGATTTTGAAAGCGAGTCATCGTGACTGTTGCCTTGCTAGCAGAAATTCAATTCATTCCCATGATCATCGATGATACTACTTCGGAAGGCAACAGGAGACATATTTGTGACCCATCTGAACAAAACCAGTCTTAACTCAGATTTTTCACTTTTTTTAGTATAATGTACCATTTTAAAGGGAAACATTTACTTTACAACAAAACCAATCTTATAAGTTATAACTCTACCTCAATCCCAAATGAATATATGGCATTTATGAATATTTATCAACAACAAAGCATCTAAGTTGACCCAATAACATAAATTACAAATCATAACTTGCATGAAATCATCCAAACATTACCATTCAGTGTTATTTTTACTCAAACTTTTTGGTTATTAGCATGAAATATATATTTAAAAATTATTATCTGTAATAATCTAACAATTGAAAACCACTGACTTTGCTCTACTTCTTGCTTGCTTTCTTAAACGAAAATTTCAAACTTACGACTGGTTTTGTGCAGATGGGTCACATAGGACCAGAAGTACTTAAGAACGACACGAACTCTGTTTTCAGTATCTCAATGTGGTCCATAGCACTTTGCAGTCCATATATTGTATTTATAAAGCACTTTTCACAGCAAGAACCTTTCAGAAGCGCTCCCAGTGTGTGCAACCCCAAGAGAAAAGGCAGGTTTTGAGCAAAGATAAAGATGAGGAAAGACTACCAGCTAGAATGACAGAGCAAACTGATGGTAAAAGTAGACTTAATTATAGTAGACTGTAGTCTGATATCTGAATAGCCATGCTTCAAGACTATGATAAAGGCCCACTAGCAATGCATACAGAACTATGAATAAAAATAATTAATTAATTAATGATTGATAATTTGATAGCATGACCACAAACCTGAATAAACATTTCCTTAAGGACCTTCCAATGTGGTTCTGTATCAAATTCCTAAAAACAACATAACATTTAAGACTCAAACGATTCCAAAAATCCAACAGCAAATTAAAGCAACATTTTCAAGTCAAACTAAAGACTCTCATCTTTTCTACAGATCAATGTTTTCTTCTTCTGAAGCAAATGGTCTCAACTAATACTATTAAAAATTGAGTGCTTTTAAGTCATCCAATAGCAAAAATTGAGTGCTTTTAAGTCATCTAATAGCACTATCATGATATAGTGCATAAGAAATCAAGCAAAGGTCACTTCCATTGGAGTCATAGTTAAAGCCACAGTTCATCAGAGAGAGATAAATAAGAGAAACGAGAAATGAAGCCTTGGAAGGAGATGAGCAGGATTAGATTCAACAGACATTTTAAAATGTCATTCGTAACTGACAGAGTGCATGAAATTGGGTGGCTAATGCTTAGTCCATAATTAACTACAATCTCAGTAAATGTGACTGGCAATTTATTCAAATCTCAGCATGTAATTAAAATCCTGCTTAACTTGCAACTAAAATCTTCATTAAGGCAATCTCATAAATATCAAAGAGCACAGTTTGACCTTGTTAAATGAGAGCAAAGGTCGTGACCCCCTCAGGCAGTTTCCAGTCATCTTCAGTTCATGCATTGTGTGAACTACAAAGAAAAAACTAACAAGAATGCAATAATAGTAAAGTAATAAGCAATATACAACAGCAAAAAACAAACTAACACCGGCAATAATATTAACAGTAATGAACAATAAATACATATTTAAGCAAAAATACATTTAAAAAAGCAATAACAGCAATAATAATGAAACAATACACAATAAGAGGAACAAGCCAAGTCAAACAGTAATGAAAGTAACACAATAGGAGGAATGATGTTAAGAATGTGCAATAGAAGCTAACAAACCACATTGGCAGGTCATTGCGTGATCTTTGCTGTCCAGTCTCTGACGTTGCAGCGAGTCGTGTACTTCGCTCTTCGGTGAGCTTCTTGTCCCGCGGGCTCGCTTGGCTATTAAGCAGCGCCATGCTTTCTCGGCCGTGGGCCTACTGTCAGGAACAACCTCCCGGTTACGCTTTGCTCTCTACTTGTGGTCTATCCGGCTGGGTTCTAAAAGTCTCTCAAGTCTTTTTTCTTTGTTCGTGGTTGCGCTGGGAGCGCCTCTGAGTAGTTTCTTGAAGGGGCGCTATATAAATGCACTGCATGAATGAATGAATTATTGCAAAATCATCACTGTCATAATTACTATTGCAGAACCAGATGGGCCTAGGCGGCATTTTCAATTCCCTAAAAAGCGATGTTAAGATGTGGCCAATATATCTGCCAGAACATTAATACCACTAACACGAGAACCACCAAAAACATCAACACCAATCCCACAATGACGACACCAATATCAGAATGAGACAACTCACTGTTTTCAATGAGAAACTTCGCCGATGGTCCATTGGGTGTATTCGCTAACCTAGAAAGAACAAACCACCAATACTTCTAGACCTTTTCATAAATACCAAAGTGCTTGACCGGCTCAGAAGCATAAAACTGGAAGAATAATTTAATGCAAACAGACGTGGAATAATAAAAACCGACATAAAATAATAGGAACAGTCATGGAAGAATATTAGATCATTCTGTTATCTTAATCAATCAATCAATCAATCAATCAATCAATCAATCAATCAATCAGTAACTACTCTCGATGAATCAACTTTCTTCTCAATCAACTTTATCAACAGACTTTTAGTAACTGATCATTAGTTAAAGTGCTAATAAATAAACTTCAATCAATTGATTAACCAGTGAATCATTCAATCAAGAACAATCACTCAAATTTAATAAATCAACTTTAATCAACCAACGAATCACTTGTTCGATGATCAATCAACTTTCTCAATCAACTCCAATCACTCAATGCATCAATGAACTACTCTTACCAGAGATACGTATCCATCTTCTTACGGCTTTCGAAGAAAACACATTTCGTGCAGTTCTTCATCTCACACAACTATAACCACATACAATTCACAATTGATGTAAATACTTGCACATAATCAGTACATACTTGCACATAATCAGTACACACTACATAATAATCAGTACATACTACATAATCAGAAACCATGTGCAGTTAGTGCACCAACAAATCGTTATTGTAAACCAATGAATGAGGACAGCAAGATCATCAGGAGACATGCTTTATGATTTGGATGAGGTGCATAAAAAGTGTTGAAAGTCAGTATATGACATGTATGTTAACCAACCATGGCATTTTGAGTTGAAAAGCTTTGACGTATATTCCCTCATCACATTAAGCAAAATGGCATGCAAACCGAGAGCATGTAAACGAGTCTGTCTGTAGTTAGTTATCTACTCTTAACAATGCAGTGCCTTCTAAGAATCTAACAAAAATACTGTCTATGCAGTGGCCTACATGGTAGACAAACACGCCTCTTGCTAACCACTGGACATGTTCAGTGACTCTACATAACAATAAAGACGTAATACTAAAAGGAAGCTACATAAACACTTAACATAATCTTGAGAAGTTAATATGAATTGCGTTAATGACAAAGAATTGAAGAACAAACCTCGTTTATCACGAACAGCTTTTCTTTCCTCTCAAGTTTCGTTTCTGAAAAGAAAAAACTACAATTAACTAGAGCATAAACTCAAAGATAAGCTATAGCAGGAATCTACTACAGTAGGCAGATAAAATTGTATTGTTCTCTACCTGGTAATCAACACAGTCCAAACCAGTACACCAATAAACTGACCATATCTTTGACAATTGTAGATTAAACTGAATTTGTTGAACAATTGGTGACAACTGTAACTGTTTAACTAACCATATTTATCAAGAAATTGGTTAAATCCTTGACTGTTTTCACTCACTGGGTTAACCAAAAATTTGTCACATCATTGACTATCTAACTCACTGTATTTGCTGAACAATTGGTCACATTCTGATTGTCATGAATAAGACAATGATGAATATATGATAACATCCTAAACTGTCTAAACTTGGAAGTACTACTTGCTAAACAATTGGCCACATCATTGACTGTTTTTGTAGCTTACCAGATTTTGACTGTGGTGTCACACGGCTGATGTCTTTCATGAGATGACGACCTTGGAATGAAATCCCTCGCGATGAAAACATGAGCACACGAGTCTTGTTAGTCCAGTTCGTCTGTTTGGGAAAAATTAAATTTTAAATTTGAAAAAACAACCCCAAACCAAAAATATTCAAAATCTTCTTGCAAAACCTAAAATCTTGATAAAATGCGTCTAAAATCTAGTTCAACTGACCATATTGGAATCAGAGCTCTCATTGTCTCGCCAATTCAGATTGGAAGGAAATAATTTTTTTAACCCTGAAATTTAAAATCTGCCAAAATTTGTAACAGAGATTTTTAAGTTTTTTTAATTAGAAAGAACTTAAAATGTGAAACAGCCAAAATTTAATCAAATCATGCAGTTTTACACCCATACATAAATTAACAAATTCTTTTACAAAAACTTAAAATTCTTAAATAGCAAAATGCTTCTAGAACCACATTTGAAATAATGAATAATCACAAAGTTCTATCAATGAAAGCTCTAAGCTTCAAAATTCTATTTGATTATTTACCTTCTTGGCCGAAAGCTCTTCAGAAATTGGAACACCCTTTCTTGCCTTTTTGACCCTCTTTGCATTCATCGCTGAAAGATCGCCTTTTACTTTTGACCTCCTCACCTTAGGACTTTTGACCTTAGGACTTTTGACCTTAGGACTCTTGACCTTAGGACTCTTGACCTTAGGACTCTTGACCTTAGGACTCCTGACTTGTGTCCCCATTCCTGAAGCTGCATCTGTGTTCTTTTTGTTCTCTGAAGCAAAAGCTTTTGCCTTTTTTGTCGGCTTTTCGCTGCTGACATCTGAACTTGGAGCTTTTCGTTTTTGACCCATGATCTATATTTAAGTAGAAACAACTTCAAAAATGTAAACAGTCGTCGTGTAAAGTAAAGAAAATGAATAAAATCGAATGAGTAAACTTGTGTAACACCACTGCTGTATAAATGCACAATATGTCAATCAATTATAAGCTAAACTGCATTAAAAATTACAATCAAATTTTGAAAACAACAAAGAGACCCAAAGAGAAGGAGACAGGGCAAAAATGTATTAAAGTAAAAGTAAAGTCATCCCAGGGCCGAAGGCCTGTTGGTGAAGCACTCATCTCCTTTTCTTGGCCCTGGACACGGGCCAAGTGATTTTCCAGGACTTGCCGTTTACTTCCCTACTGGTACCAATTTATAAGTACTGCTTGGTGACAGAGGCACGAGTGCGTAAACAACTTGCCCAAGGTCGTTACCCGGATTTGAACCGCAACCGCCCGCTCCGTGAGCGTGATACCGATCAGCCACCAGGTCGCACGCAAAATGTATTTACAATCTAATAAAAAAAGACTGTTCTGGTTTAAGAATTAAGATGCACCAAAAGTTTCACCATCCAAATAGCAAGCACAATATTTGTAAATCTGGAGACAAATAAAGGCAAAATATAATATGACCACTTAGGCCAGCGGTTCTCAACCTGTGAGTCGCAACCCCCATGGGGCTGTTTTGCAATTTGCCAAGAGGTCGCCTGGATCCTACAGAAATTTGTGAAAGATGTTTCCAGCAAAGTGCCTCAATTTTTAATATAAATTTATGTAATTGCAATTTCTACACTACAGCAACATAAAATTAAGTTTTACTGGTACTTAAAATTTTTTGGATTAATTCACCAGCTAATCAAATTTGACTTCTGTCATTTCAGTTTTGAAACGTAAATTTCAAGTTCACTTTTGCTATGCTTTTCAAAATAACACAACATCGTCTTTGCTATAGAAAACACCATGCTTTCAGCCAGTTAGACCTACAGAGTGGACGACGCTAGACGTGCCTCACAATTTCTTTTATTTTATAAAGAACATTAGTGCAGTTTGAAATTGGAGGTCTCCCAAAATGAATCTGGATAAAATTAGTGTTAAGAAGGACGGATTTTCAGAGCGTAGTTCCATAACTGCAGCATGAACTGAGAAACTACTTTAATGCTTTATTTGTAGTGAAGTCTTGTCGGCAGAATCGATCAATGAAACTCAACAACACGAAATGTCATTCAGATTCTAAACATCCTAACTATGCAGGCAACGATGACTGATATTTCTAAGAACAAAACTGATGACACCAGGAAACTTAGATGAAGGAGGGAGTATCTAAAACAGCAAAACGTGGCAGCAGTTGAAGTATCATTTTGGTAGCTCTCCGACATAGGCGGAGACCTGGGCCGAGAATGGGGGGAACGAAAAGACGCGAGATTTTCAGAAAAATTTCTGACGACCGGCGAAATCTCGAAAAAAAGTTATTTTCGCTGCCAAAAAAGTTGATGACCTTTTTTTTAGTCGTCCGGCCAAAATCACGATGAAATTTTCTGTTTCCGCCGCCAAAAAAGTTGATGACCTTTTTTTTTAGTCATCCGGCCAAAATCTCGACGAAATTTTCTATTTTCGCTGGCAAACAAAGTCTTGACGCTCAAACATTGGGGGGGACAAATGCATGGGCCGTCCCCCCCAACACTTTTGTTGGGGGGCACCGTCCACCCCTAGGTCTCCGCCCATGCTCTCCGATCTGCAAAGCCAAGAAACGTCACAAAATAGCCAAAGACATTATTCGAATAATTTAGAAAAATGCATCACGGTTGGCAACAAATGTGACAAAAGGAAGTAACTCAATCGATTTGATTGTTGGGCAGCCACAACATTGGAAATGTAATCAATGGCTTGTAACACTAGAAAGGTTGATAACAGATAACTTCTAGGCTTTGTATGGATATAGGTCAGAACACTCTATTATATGACAATTTGGGGTGGCCATACTGCTTACTTCCTGCATATCGGATACCCAAGCCAAAGTACTCTTCTGCCAGGGTCAACCCGAGTCCCCCAAACCTGAATTTCCGACAACACTGAAAATGCACACACACAAATTCTCGAAAACTACAGTTTTATAGAAAACGGTCGACTCCTAAGAAGTACTTTAGAAGATTTAATTCAAGTGCATAACATGACAGAACTATTAGTGTTGTTGATAATGCTAAAAATCAGTAGGTTGTGTCTGTGTCCCATTTAGAAAATAAATTTCAGGGATCCGGTTGATTATCGATATCTGTTTCGGGGATTCGGGCCGCATCCCTTCTGCCCGAAAAGTTATATATACTTTAACTTCGCAAGTAGATTTCAATGATCGGGCGAAATTTTGTTTCAGAGATTCGCCACGCACCTGATTAAACTACGGACAAATGTCTCTAGATCCAAAATGGCCTGGTTTGATAGCTCCAAAAGACAAGCTTGCATTACATTCAGCTCCAATGCAATTTGCACTAATTTCGAGAATCTGGTTTCGGATAAACGCCATCCAGTGGAAAAAATAATGTAGTTGGATAGTTAAAATTCGCATTTTCAGAAAGACCTTAGATCGGTAGAGTTCTATAATGACTCGGTAGACGTTCTAGAATGACTCGGTAGACACCAAGAACTAACGTTGCAGCGTTGTTATCTTTAATAAATCCAACTTCTAGTTTGCCGACAATCCTTTTAATCGATCCAGCTTCTCTTTAGGCAAGAATTTGTTCGATAAATCCCGCTTCTATTTCGTCAGCAAATATTTTTCATCCATTTTTCATTGAAAATTATTGTTCATCAATCCAGCTTCAGAATGACTGCACTAACCCTAAAACTAACCCTAACCGACCCTCACGACGCCTAACCTGAGCCCTAACCGACCCTCACACGATAAATCCCGCTTCAATTTCGTCAGGAAATATTTTTCATCAAATTTATAAAAAAAAGTTACTTGCTACCGAGTCATTATAGAATATAACCGATCTGAAGAGGAATCAACTGGGTACGGGTATAGAAGTATGCACTTGGTCAGAATGTCAAAATTTTCTTACTTACCTACACATGTGACAGTATGTATTCAAACGCGCCTATTCCCAATGTTCTAGAATGATCCTGCGATTTTTTATGATTTATCAAAAATCTTCACAAAACCATTGCAATTCCGTATTTAAATTCAAATTCACTGCAATGAAAGTTCACTCTCGCTATGTGTATACACATTTCAATGACGTCATTGAAAGGTGTGTGCACATATTATGGCGAGAGCGAAGTTAAAGACACGTTTCCTATGTATTTCTGTACATTTTGATAAAACTATAAAAAATCACAGGAGCATTCTAGAACATTGGGAATAGGCGCGTTTGAATACATACTGTCACATATATAGGTAAGTAAGAAAATTTTGACATTCTGACCAAGTGCATACTTCTATACCCGTACCATCAACTGTTCACCAGCATTTAATTATTCCAGTTAGATTACTACAGTTTTGTTCTTTTACAAATTTCATCCGCGATGAAGTTTTATACACTGAACGCGTGATCGTCTTTTGAGCGATAATATATGCATTACATAAAATAATAATAATAAAGCTAAAATATCAACATTAAATACCTTTCTGTAAATTCCAGCAAATATAATACACTTAATGTTATCTGAAAAATCAGATCAATGATTTATGCAATGGAAATATAAATGCGTTCATTAATAAATTCGCTCACTGTCACAACCAACGACCTAAAACGCACGCTGCCAGTCAGTGTTGCCACTGAGGTTTCTGAAATAAACCCAGATTTTCTTCCGAAAAAACCCCAGAAAAACCCAGACTTCATATAAGCTATTTTAGACCCCCTTTGTTTCAATTAAGTTGGTTTTTCGCTTGTTCGCATGAGTATTAACAAAATGTTCGTCAAAAGAGTCGAATAAAATGTAATTACAAGTTTAAAACTATCAATTGTCAAAGTTGTCAGAGACTCGGGACCCATACTGACAATAAGCTTAATCGATATTATATTCATGTGTAGGCCTACCTGCGCAGAATTGTAGCGTATAGGCACATAACACAATTTAGTGGCTTAAGTTTACAAAGTTTTAAAGTTGTCCGAGGTTTCTAGCCAAATTTGCTTAATACACCAACAATCCAACGTTTTAAACACCTAGAACATTAATACTCTGCAACAACTTGGCTATTATACCACTAGAGGATTGACCTGACCTACAGTGTATAACTGTATATGCATGTTATAGATGTGATACGGCTTTACAAGGAAAGAGATTGAGTGGCCTGACCTATTTTGAAATGTCAAAATGGTTTATTTCTGTGCAGAACTACTCTTCAGGTTATAAATTATTTGTGAATTGACAACATGAGATCTTGATTGTGGAGTCTAAAATTAAAATTAGTGGAAAAATTATGTATCACAACCATTTTACATTGAATTTCACAGAATAATCATGTGTTGTAAGTACAAAATGTCAACTCACCAAAATAAACCCAGATCTTGCCCAAAAAAACCCAGAAACCCAGACGAAGGCCAAAAAACCCAGATCTAGTGGAAAAAACCCAGCTGCGGCATCACTGCTGCCAGTGTTGCCACTGAGGTTTAAGAAATAAACCCAGATTTTCTTCCGAAAACCCCCAGAAAAACCCAGACTATTTATGTAAGCTATTTTAGGCCCCCTTTGTTCAAATTAAGTTGATTTTTCGCTTGTTCGTATGAGGGTTAACAAATTGCTCATCAAAAGAGTCGAATAAAATGTAATTACAACTTAGAAATTTTTAAAATATCAATTGTTAAAGTTGTCAGAGACTCGGTATCCATACTGACAATAAAGCTTAATCGATATACTGTGATATAGGCCTATCCGTGCGCACATGCGGAGCGGGTCGAGCCTACCAGAATAATTGTATATAGGCCTATATCTATCTATTTTCGTTTAATGAAATTCAATCTGACATAGGCCTACCGCAAAATGATTACAGATACAGGTTATACGAAATACGGCCCGCTTCACACGACACGCAGGTCGGCTACACAGCGGGTAGCTTAACACTGAATAAAACAATAGGCCCTACAATTTATTATTTCTAACGCGCTTTAACAATTAAGACACGTCTTATCACAAATGCGCACGGCTATGATGTCAACAGTCAGCAAACAAAGTCATCTGAGAGTAATAAAGCAGCCAAAAACAACAACAACAGCAACGAGTCACAATCGAAAGAACTCTGAAAAAACACATAGCCTAACACATGCCCCTTAAGTTTACGAAGTCTTAAAATTGTTCGAGGTTTCCAGTCAAATTTTCTTAATACATCAACAATCCAACGTTTTGAGTTTTGACCACTTAGAAAAGCAATAGGCCTACTCTGCAACATAATATTATATAGGCCATTATACCATTAGAGGATTGACCTGACCTACAGTGTATGTTTGGTGTGGAGCACCACTACACTACAGGACCTAACACACGCTGCCTTGGAGAGACAAACCTGGCGTGGAATAACGAGAACGGCATCGAGCACCTACGGGCATTGGTCCCTCGGTTGTTGATGATGATGATGATGATGATGACAGTGTATGTATATGCATGTTATAGATGTCAAAACGGCTTAGGCCTAACAGGGAGATAGGATCGAGTGACCTGACCTATTTTTAGATGTCAAATTAAAGTGGTTTATTTCTGTGCAGAGATATTCTTCAGGTTATAAATTATTTGAGAATTGACAGCGTGAGATCTTGATTGTGGAGTTTAAAATTAAAATTACTGGGAAAAGCATGCATCACAACCATTTTACATTGAATTTCGCAGAATATTCATGTGTTGTAAATAAAAAATGTCAACTCACCAAAATAAACCCAGCTTTTGCCTAAAAAACCCCAGAAACCCAGACGAAGGCAAAACACCCAGATCTAGTGTAAAAAACCCAGCTGTGGCATCACTGCACGCTGCTTTGCTTTCTTTTCAATGTAGGTTCTTTTATTATGTAGCGCCTTTACACCTATATTCAGTAAGTATTTCCTTTTATTACTCCACTTGCAAAGTGCAAACGCAGAATGGGACATAGGGCATCAATATGATCGAAGCAATAATAGGTATATAAAAGGTACAAATTAAATCGCAAGTCAAATATAATATAATTATTAATTTATGATATTGATTTATTTAGCCTATAATATAATTATCTATAGCCTATAGCAAGGCAATAGCCAGGATTTGGTTTCGGGGGGTGTTTACCAACTTTTTGGGCCAAATATTCTGACCTTTTTGTCATCACACTTGCTCTTCTTTGTATTTTTCGTCTGAAAACCGAGGCGTAAAGCAATCTAAAATTTCATGTTTTTTCCTAGCTACTAAAACCACCGATCTTCTGCGGGCTTTTGGTGGCCTGTAGCCTACATTGCACACTGTAGTTCTTGCATTATGTACTAGTAAACGCATTATATAATTTTTACATTTTTCATTTCGGGGGTTTTTAAAACACCCAAAACACCCCGTAGCTTCGGCCTTGGCCTAGGCTATAGGACTACTTTGACGAACAACATTTTATTAAGTGAACTAGCTGGAGTAGGCCTACCCGGCGTTGCCCGAGAATTTTAGGATTCAGGCCGTTCCCCGCCAATCCCTCCTTCCCTCCGTCCCTCCATCTATCCCACCCTCCTTCCATCCCTCCCACTCTCCCACCCTCCTTTCATCCCTTCCATCCTCCCACCCTCCCTCCCTCCCGCCTACCCTCCCACCTCCCTCCCTCCATACCACCCTCCCACCATCCCTTCCCACCCTCCATCCTCCCACCTATTCACCCTCCCACCCTCCCTTCCATCCTCCTCCCTCCCTCGCTCTGCATAATTGTACACTGTAACCGGTTGCGTTCTGTCAACCGGATTGTTGAATAAACGAAAATTTATTAGTACGGTAGGCTATGTTCTATGTTATGTGCGACCTGGTGGCAGACCGGTAACGCGTCCGCTTACGGAGCGGGAGGTTGCGGGTTCGACTCCGGGTAACGACCTTGGGCAAGTTGTTCACGCACACGTGCCTCTGTCACCAAGCAGTATAATTTGGTACCGGTGTAAAGGTTTCAGATTACCCCCTCTTAAACATTAGGCTACCCCACTGCAAACTGTAAATTGTATCAATCTTCGCATTTATTGCACTAAAACTATCAAAAATTTCTTCTTGTTTTGGTCTGAAGATTTTCATCCGTCATCCCACTTTGTGGTTTTTTATCAATATTTTCATCTGTAACTAAAATACTATTCGCCGCTGAAGTTTACATGAAGAAAATGTCTTCGAGGCTATTATTTTTTTCGGATCAAAATATTGATAGCAAACCACGAAGTGGGATGACGGATGAAAATCTTCAGACCGAAACAAGAAGCGGGATGATTTTTCTGATTTTTTAGTGCAATAAATGCGATGATTGATGCAAATCTAGTTTCCGGGGGGGTAGGCTTAATCTGAAACCGGTTTCAAGTTACCGGGGGGGGGTAATGTTTAGGAGGGGGTAATTTGAAACCTTTACACCGGCGTAAGCTGGGAAGTAAACAGCAAGTTCTGCGATACACTGGCCTCGTGTCCAGGACCTTGGGATTCGTCCATTGCTGGCTCAGGGCCATGGAAAAGGAGATGAGCGCCTCCCTATGTTCCTCATGAAACGGGATAGGACTTTACTTTTACTTTTTACCTATGTTCTACATATTCATTCATTCATTCATTCATTCATTCATTCATTCATTCATTCATTCAAGAATTTATTTAGCGCCCCTTCAAGAAATCCACTCAGAAGCGCTCCCAGTACTGTTCAACCACGCCGAAACAAAAACAGTTTTGAGGAGCCTGCAAAACACTGTAGATCAGTGTTTAATCTAGACGTCTCTGGGGGGGGAAAGTTCCCCCCCCAGGATTGACATTTCCCCCCCAGAAAAATTTGACGAAAAGATATTGGTTTTTAGTTACTGCTTTCATCATTGTTTTACATGAAGTCTTATAATATATCGTGATATTATTTATTATTATATGATTATAATGACTTTATTTTACTACCATAATATATGATACAATCATGCTAAGAGGACACCTTAAAATGCAGCCATTGCAATGTGGAAATTCAAAAAGTTTCTAATGCATCACTGAAAAAGTACAGCTATTTTGTCAAGATGTCACCTTAAAATGCTGCCATTTTAATGTGAAAATTCAAAAAGTTTCTAATGGATCACTGAAACAGTACAGCTATTTTGTTAAGATGACCCCTTAAAATGCTGCCATTGCAATGTGGAAATCCAAATATTTTCTAATGGATCACTGAAAAAGTACAGCTATTTTGTTAAGACACCTTAAAATGCTGCCATTGCAATGTGGAAATTCAAAAAGTTTCCAATGGGTCACTGAAACAGTACAGCTATTTTGTTAAGATGACCCCTTAAAATGCTGCCATTGTAATGTGGAAATTCAAAAAGTTTCTAATGGGTCACTGAAAAAGTACAGCTATTTTGTTAAGACGACACCTTATTGCAATGTGGAAATTCAATAAGTTTTTAATGGGTCACTGAAACAGTACAGCTATTTTGTTAAGATGACACCTTAAAATGCTGCCATTGCAATGTGAAAATTCAAAAATTTTCTAATGGGTCACTGAAAAAGTACATTTATTTTGTTAAGACGACCCCTTAAAATGCTGCCATTGCAATGTGGAAATTCAAAAAGTTTCTAATGGGTCACTGAAACAGCACAGCTATTTTGTTAAGACGACATCTTAAAATGCTGCCATTGTAATGTGGAAATTCAAAAAGTTTCTATCGGGTCACTGAAACAGTACAGCTATTTTGTTAAGATGACCCCTTAAAATGCTGCCATTGTAATGTGGAAATCCAAATATTTTCTAATGGATCACTGAAAAAGTACAGCTATTTTGTTAAGACGACCCCTTAAAATGCTGCCATTGCAATGTGGAAATTCAAAAAGTTTCTAATGGGTCACTGAAACAGCACAGCTATTTTGTTAAGACGACATCTTAAAATGCTGCCATTGTAATGTGGAAATTCAAAAAGTTTCTATCGGGTCACTGAAACAGTACAGCTATTTTGTTAAGATGACCCCTTAAAATGCTGCCATTGTAATGTGGAAATCCAAATATTTTCTAATGGATCACTAAAAAAGTACAGCTATTTTGTTAAGACGACACCTTAAAATGCTTCCATTGCAATGTGGAAATTCAAAAAGTTTCTAATGGGTCACTGAAACAGTACAGCTATTTTGTTAAGTTGACCCCTTAAAATGCTGCCATTGCAATGTGGAAATCCAAAAATTTTCTAATGGGTCACTGAAACAGTACAGCTATTTTGTTAAGACGACACCTTAAAATGCTGCCATTGCAATGTGGAAATTCAAAAAGTTTCTGATGGGGAGGGCGCATCCCCCTCCCCATACCCCTTCTCTTCCCAGACTCGGTGCTACGCGCACCACGAGCGTCCTTCGGACATTCGAATGTCTCCCCCCCAGAAACCCCAAATCCCCCCCCAGAGGAGGGGGACTAGATTAAACACTGACTGTAGATAGCAGGTGCATCTCCAGCGGGAGACTATTTCAGACAGATGGACCTACAACTGATAGCCTATAGACTAGGCTTAGGCCTATGTACGTATAGGCCTACATACGCCCTCGCATTCGTTGCATGCGTAGACGACAAACTTTCAAATATTGTGATGAGAAAAAACCGCACCTGCTGCAGACGAACTTAGTCAAACAAGTTTGAAAGATAAGATCATCGACCAATAGCATCGCGTATAGTTTCACAATGACGTGTTCATATTGACAGTCTTATGGCAAAAGAAGCCGACATAGCAAACGCTAACTCATATGTGTAGCAAAGCAGTTTGGTGGGCTATAACCATTTTCATGACTGTTTCTAACCTGTTACAACACTTGTTTTAGCAATTTAAGGTCTTTTGAGTAGATTTAAAGGCCATGTCTTTTTGGAGGTTTATTAGCGGTTTTCTGTTGTCGGCACTGTTCTGTGTGTTGCTATGTGCGTGGATTGTGCCGACTGTCGATGCTTGGTTTCGACTCCCGACGCGGTGCTGCTCGCCTGATGTCTGGGAGGCGGATGCAAAGTACTTTGGTGCTACAACAAGAACGAGGGACCCAGATAACAAGGCAAGAATTCTTAGCCAATTTCTTCCAAGGGCAGATCAGACAGACAAACATTCGTATGTATCATAGCGAGGCCTACACTTAATCAGAGAGAGTGAGAGACAAACATCGTAATCGTAATCTCCTAATTTCTAAAGCGCCACTGGAAAGCCAAGCGCGGGGCACCGGCTTATTCACATTCGTATGTATCATAGCTACACTTCCTAATTAGACGTTACGCACGTAGCCCACGCTGTCAGTCGCTCTGCAAATTTTCCTTGCGTGTGTAGCTATCAATTTTTCTGCATAATCGTGTTAACAGAAATAAAATTATAAAGCACTATTATAGGTCTATATATTGCTTAACCTAAACTTATAAATAGTCTACAACTAAGAATGTTAAACTCATAAAATTATAGCATATACAATAGGCTATACAATCTAGCTACGACACGGTGCATCGTTTCAGTTGCTTTCGGTTACGTTTATGACTATTTAATAATATGGCACAATTGAAAACGTAGACTATATACCGGTATAAAAATTATATATATATATATATATATATATATATATATATATATATATACCTATAAAATCGAAAATCTCATATCGTATCCTTGAATAAAACTTCTTATCCACGCGACCGATTTTTCCCAATATTTACAAAAATACTTTTTAGCACCCAATAACAAACCACAAGGGTTTCGCGATTCAAAACTATTACCTTTTCCCGAGTTTGAAACATTTAATTTTATATCCGAAACGCTGTGTTTAACCAACGACCGTTCTCAACATTGAAACCATCGATGATGTATTGATGATTCAAACATTAATGACGTCATGGCTGGTCTTATTCTTACAGCGCGTAAAGCGTTAATTAAAATTAATCCTAATTAATCTTAACCATGTCGTATGTATACATCAGTATTTAAGACGCAATAATTTTCGCCGATCGATTTTCAACGAACCAATAGATTTTTAACCACATTTATCGCCGAGGTCAGATCTTTTCGCACGCGGTTTCGCAAAAATGCTAAATACATAGCGTAAACACGTAGGCCAACGGGTTGGAACTGGGTCCAGTGGGTTGGACTGAAAAACTAAATTTCACGGGCAACGCCGGGCACCCCAGGGTAGTAACGGGTTGGGACCGATGGAAGAAGGCAAGGTGAGAAGGGCGGCCAGGGTGGGAGCGGGTTGGGGCAGATGTAAGGCGAGGTGAGAAGAGTGGCGTGGGAGCGAGGTCAGGTGTGGATGGGAACTAAAAACCGAAATTTCCCGGGCAACGCCGGGTAATTCAGCTAGTATACCTATAAAATCGAAAATCTCTTATCGTATCCTTGAATAAAACTTCTTATCCACGCGACCGATTTTTCCCAATATTTACAAAAATACTTTTTAGCACCCAATAACAAACCATAAGGGGTTCGCGACAGGGCTGTTTTTAAGGACTTTTTAGAACTGCACAACCCCGTCTTTCCCTTCCCATCCTCCATGGTAAATTACTTCCAATCGGATGACAATGACCTTTTCTGCTAGTTTTAACTGCACAGAACTTGTGACAGAAGTGCTTCTACAGCTGCACATATCCACTTAGAACTGCACATTTTGTGTACAACTGCACGTTAAAAAAAGCCCTGGTTCGCGATTCAAAACTCTTACCCTTTCCCGAGATTGAAAATTTTATTTTCCATCCGAAACGCTGTGTTTTACACGCCATTTTGCCTACAGCACATCGATATCATGGTGTAAGAAGGGATGGTGTGCGCACTTCTTACACTGGCCATACATTGTTTTTGGCATTTCAGCAGATGGCGCTGCTGTCCCCAGTTGATGGTTGGCAGCATATACAATATAGAGCAAGAAGTATAAGAAACGTTCGAAACATGGAACATATGGACAAGCAGAGGGCAGAAACATAGGGAGTATCAATTGGAACATATAAGGGGCGATGAGGATCAGGTAACATTGCAGGGAACATGGAACGTCATACGGAACAACAGGGAATATAGGCCTAAGCGAATATACAACAAAGAGCGTGGAACGTAAAAAACACGAAGCATCACAGAGAACATTGTTCAGAGAATATATAGGACGAGGAAGACGAAACATGCATGCATTACGGAACATGCCGCAAGGACTGCAGAACGTAAGGAACATGGAACACAAGGGGAAACATCGGAAACATTAAGGAACTTGGAATATATGGAAAGTGCCACAAGGAATTGGAACACAGGGAACGTGGACCATCAGGTGACACAAGGAACATTGAACTTCAGGGGAAATCAGAATCAGTGAAGAACAAGAAATGCGGAACACAAAGAACAGGGAACATCACGGAACATAAGGAACATGAAACATCACATGGAACACCAGAGACATCAGAAAACAAAAGACGCGGAACAAACAACAAGGGCCGTGGAACATAAGCAATATACAACAAGGACCATGGAACATAAGGAACCTGGAACATCACGGGAAAATGAGAAACATATAAGAACACGGAATGAGGAACACGCAACAGGGTCTGTGGAACGTATGGAACATGGAACATAAGAGGGAAGATCAGAACCATTAAGAAACATGGAACACGGAATGTGGAACAAGAAATGTGGAACACAGGGAACATGGAACATCAGGGAACGTAAGGAACATGGATCATCACTGGAAAGCAGAACACGGAATGTGGAACACGCAACAAGGTCCGTGGAACGCAGGGAACAAGAAACATAAGAGGGAACACAAGAAACATTAAGGAACATGGAACCCGGAATGTTCAACAAGGAATGAGGAACGCAAGGAACATCAGGGAACATAGGAAACAAGGAACATCGCAGGAGCTTCAGAGGCATTAAAAATACGAAACGCGGAACACGCAACAAAGACCGTGGAGCATAGGAACATGGAACATTAAGGAACTCTGAAGCTCCTGCGATGTTCCTTGTTTCTTATGTTCCCTGATGTTCCCATGTTACCTGAGGGAACATCAGAAACATAAAGGAACAAGGAACGCGAAACATAATTAAGGAACAAGAATCATCAGGATAAACATCAGAAATATTAAGGAACATATGAAACGAGGAATATGTAGCAAGGGCTGTGGGACATAAGAAACAGGGAACACCAGGGAACACAAGGAACATGGAACATCACATTGAACGCCTGCGACATTAGAAAACAAAGGGCGCGAAATAACAACAAGGTCCGTGGAACGTAAGGGATATAAACAATTGAGGCCCATGGAACATAAGGAACCTGGTATATCACAGGGAACATCAGGGAACAAGGAACACAGGGAACACGGAACATCAATTAACAGGGAACAGAAGGCGCATCACAGAGAAGAAGGGAACACGGAACACCGATAGCAACATCACGGTCAGAGGACATAGAGAACATTGGAACACAGGGAACACATAGCATCACATGGAACAGAGAACACGGAACACAGGAGAAAAGAAGACAAAGAGCAAATGGAACAGAACATAGCAAAGATAATTTGTGTCGCCCTCCTGCTTCGCCCAGACATGAGACTGGCATTAGGGAACGGACGTGCAGTGAAGGAGTATAAGTATGTATGCCATACAATATCATGAAATTCCATTAGGTTTATGAGCGAGGTCCATCAACTACGAACGCCATCGCCATCTAGCGACTTTAGCCACAAATTTCAGCCAAGTGCGCACACCATCCCTTCTTACACCATGATCGATATTAATAGACCATCATTTTTCATTGAACCAACGAGGATCCTGTGTGGCCGAGTGGGTTGTAGCCCGCTCGCCGCGCCGGCGGAGCGGGTTCGATTCCCCGGTCGGATCTTTACATACTGCGGGTGGCTCGGTCGCAATATAAACGTGGAGTCGACGCTGAAATCATCTTCGATATGAAAAAGAGTCGTTAAACCCATACATTTCATTTTTCATTGAACCAACGATGATATATTGATGATTCAAACCAATACATTAATGACGTCATGGCGCTTATAGCGCGTTACGGCGTTAAGTATTTAAGACGCAATAATTTTCGCCGATCGATTTTCAACGAACCAATAGATTTTTAACCTCATTTTCCGCCGAGGGCAGATCTTTTGACACGCGGTTTCGCAAAAATGCTCACTATAGCGTAAACATGGACGGTTGGGAGTGGGTTAGACCGAAAACCTAGGGTAGGCCTACCCGGCACCGGATTGGGGCCGATAGAAGGCGAAGCGAGGTGAAAAGGGCGGCGTGGGAGCGGGGTCAAGCGTGGCTGGGAACTAAAAACCGAAATTTCCCGGGCAACACCGGGTAATTCAGCTAGTTGATTATATATAGACGTGTGCTCATTTAGATTACAACGAAATTCTCCTACGATTACACGAATCGACGCTGGGCGATAGACCATCAGAACCCGGAGGTCAACAAGAGCAGACGTTTTGTCTTCGACTACAAAGCTGTAAGAAACAACGCTGTAGACCTAGATTTGTGCCGACTGCATGCATATTGCATAACAATAATTATTGTATTGATCGCATTTACTTTAGTTTGCTCAATCAGTCATTTGATTATTAGTTCACTTTTAAGAGCCTGCGTTAAGTGGCGGTACTGGAGTTCTTGGCCTGGAATAAAATTACTTTAGCCCCGGAAAGCTGTCGAATGACACAGGGCCCAGGCCTAGGCTATGTAATAGCCCTACAACGGTTTCAGCACATCTTTTATACCGTAAATTGCAAATATAATGGCATAATGTGGTTAATTTTAGGACAATCGTGAGCTGTATGGACTATTTGAAATGAATCATCCTATATGATGGTCTTAACACACACCATTTTGATTGTCAAAATTAAAAGAAAAGTTGACATCCAGAGAAGTCTACTACCAAACTTGTCCCCTCAATAGAAGTCATGCACTACTAAACATCTCTCTTCAATACCTTAAATGGCCATTCCCGATTTATAAATTAGGCCTGTCTCTTAGCTGCCCCTGCAGTACTTTCGAGTCATGGGCACTGCACTTTAGGTAAGAGACATTTGCAACCACCTTTTTGAAAAATTGACGCTTTTCTCTCCTTTGTTTGGTTTTAAATTTTTCCCCCGCAATGAAGCACTAATAATACAATCGATACACAAAGTGAGACTGAGAAATCTACAGTTTTAAACTCTAAAAATACCAATGCAATGCATGTTCCTAATTTCCTTTTATGTATGCTTTACAAACTATATTGATAAAAATGTAACTGTGACCATTGTGTTTACCCCCCTGAAAAAGTATCTGTAGGCGCTCATGTTTCAGGTAAATAACATATTGCTGCCAGAGCAGCCAGACTGCGGCAAATTCTCCCATGATTGGGAGAATATAGACTGGCTATAATTTGCCATTTTAAATACCGACCATGGCATATGGCATTATCATTATCGTTGAGAGCTTCATTGTTTCGTAGTCTTCATTGCAATCACTCCTACTCCACATAAACAAATCAATGTCTTACCCTCTCAGTTACTTTGTTACAATAATGCTCATACTGATTTGAGTTGATAATTGACATTGAGTTCAATTGTCCCTTTTTGATATTCGTAATCTGGGACCCAGTGTCAAAATCGGTAAGCAAGAGTTTTGCTCCTTTCTGTAAGCAATATAACTTTTGTATTCGAGAATTTTGTAGGGTGAAATTTTTTGTGACATTTCATATAAATCTGGAAGAAGAGAAGCAGCAGATGATCATGCATAAGATGTGTGTTTTGTGTAGGTGTAGTTTTGACTTTGGGTTGAATGGGTGTCTAGTATATGAGAGGTGTCTAGTATATGAGAGTTGTCTAGTATATGAGAGTTGTCTAGTATATGAGAGTTGTCTAGTATATGAGAGTTGTCTAGTATATGAGAGGTGTCTAGTATATGAGAGTTGTCTAGTATATGAGAGTTGTCTAGTATATGAGAGGTGTCTAGTATATGAGAGTTGTCTAGTATATGAGAGTTGTCTAGTATATGAGAGGTGTCTAGTATATGAGAGGTGTCTAGTATATGAGAGTTGTCTAGTATATGAGAGGTGTCTAGTATATGAGAGGTGTCTAGTATATGAGAGGTGTCTAGTATATGAGAGGTGTCTAGTATATGAGAGGTGTCTAGTATATGAGAGGTGTCTAGTATATGAGAGTTGTCTAGTATATGAGAGGTGTCTAGTATATGAGAGTTGTCTAGTATATGAGAGTTGTCTAGTATATGAGAGGTGTCTAGTATATGATTGTCCTGGGCACGACGTTAAACTGCATCCATCCTCCGCCACAGGGAACCAACAACGTCCTTGTGCCGGTCCTAAGCCCGGACAAAAGGAGGAAGGTTTGCCAGATGGGTGGCGATACGCTGGCAGTAAAATAACAAGACGATTGAAATCCGCAAAAACCACGGCACAAGTGACATAGCGACCCAGATGCTTCAAGGTGTCATGATGTGGGGCAGACATGCACAGGCCGGTCAGGACAGACCGGTGGAGAGAGTCGGAGGAGAGAGCGTGGGACACATACGGGCATAGACCCAGGTTGTCCTTCATGCCTCTCTCCCAATATTCTCTTCATTCAGGCAAGGTGGTCTATAGCTGCTCCAAGATGTTAATGGTGTGGAGCAGACCTGCTGACCGGACTGGTTGAAGCTGGGCAATATGACGCGAGACAGACTCAGACAGAGAGTGGCGTCGGACTCCTACGGGCGCTGAGCCTAAGGATGTTGATGATGATGATGATAGTATATGAGAGTTGTCTAGTATATGAGAGTTGTCTAGTATATGAGAGGTGTCTAGTATATGAGAGGTGTCTAGTATATGAGAGGTGTCTAGTATATGAGAGGTGTCTAGTATATGAGAGGTGTCTAGTATATGAGAGTTGTCTAGTATATGAGAGGTGTCTAGTATTGAGATGACAAAAACTGATGGACGATGCATTTATGATTTTGGTTTTTAGCAATCAAAATACGTCATCACCGACCAAGGATGCTTCAACATTTCTAACGACGCTGAAATGTTTCGATACTGCGTACCAGGTACATGGCACACCACGTGGCACACCACGTGCATCTGGAAACAGATTTAACAACTTCATTTTTACAGACTTTGAATACCTTTGCGATCCAGTGGCGCTAGACATGCAAGGGATTAGGAAAAATTCACTGCAGTCTGCAAAACTATAGTCAGGCCAAATATTTGCTAAATGTTTCTCCATGATAAACCAACCTCTGCTGTTAATTCAGTCCACGACTTCAGTCATTGACTGTCTACAAATTGGAGCACTCAGAGCTCTTATTGTTGTTATTACTATTGTTGTTGTTGTTACTATTATAATTAATTTTATTATTTGAATTTTTATTATTACTATCATCATTACAGTCCTCGTCATCATCGTTGCCGCCATCGTTACCGTCATCATCATCATCATCATCATCATCATCATCATCATCATCATCATCATCATCATCATCATCATCATCATCATCATCATCATCATCATCATCATCATCATCATCATCATCATCATCATCATCATCAATCGTCGTCGTCGTCGTCGTCGTCGTCGTCGTCGTCGTCGTCGTCGTCGTCGTCGTCGTCGTCGTCGTCGTCGTCGTCATCATCATCATCATCATCATCATCATCATCATCATCATCATCATCATCATCATCATCATCATCATCAATCGTCGTCGTCGTCGTCGTCGTCGTCGTCGTCATCATCATCATCATTTCTGGAACTGCCTATGTTGTATTACATGATCTCATTGCATTATCTCTATGTTGTATTACATGATCTCATTGCATTATCTCTATGTTGTATTGCATGATCTCATTGCAATGTGGAAATATGCAATTTAGAGGTATTTCTGTTTTTTAAATTTTCCTCACTGAATGACATACAGACTCAGATGCTCTTATCACAAAACTACTTTAAAAGAGTCTAATTTCAGTAACATTACCTTATTACATTACTAAGACTTCTATTTGCCATTGCTACGATGTACAAGGCCTTAATCGCTGATGTCTTCAAGTGAAGTCATAGTCGATAATCAGAATCTGTTCCACTTCTAGAAGTGCTGGTACAATTATAATTCCACTGCAGTTTCTTATTACATTACGTCATCTGTACTGTACATTACTGGAGTCTATTACATTACTTTTACAGAGAATGCTACATATCACGGATATCACGAGTACCCTGGTCAGAGTCCTTCGCTGGGCCATGACATCTGGTCCTATGAGCATTTTTTCATCCCCGTCCGGACCATCCTCAAAGTCTCTAGAGATCGCTGTCTTCCATTGCAGGACTCAGCTTTCACGCTCTACAGAAACCGTGAGTATGAAGATGATGATGATGATGAAGATGATGATGATGATGATGATGATGATGAGTATGATGATGATGATGATGATGAGTATGATGATGATGATGATGATGATGATGATGATGAGGAGGAGGAGGAGGAGGAGGAGGAGGAGGAGGAGGAGGAGGAGGAGGAGGAGGAGAGCACACAGAGTTCAGCAGAATTTCTCTTGAATTTGTCAATTTGTCAAATCACGAATCTTAATGTGTTTAGTGTTTGATAGCAGCTACTGAACAGGTGATATTCACATGATTTATTGCTTTGATATGCATGTACAGGGTTGGCCATAAAAAAAGACCCCCCTAGGTTTGTTGACAATATCTTGGCCAAAAGTAAGAATTTCGACATGAAATTTTACTGTCTTAAAGACAATTCATATTTACATATGATGGCCAGATTTCATAAAAATATTTCAAACAGAACAAAAGTTATATCAATTTTAGTGAGACCACCCTCGGTTTTTTGACTCTGTTGAATCATCAAAAAAACGTAGGGTGGCCTCACTAAAAGTGTTATAACTTTTGTTCTGTTTGAAATATTTTTATGAAATCTGGCCATCATATGTAAATATGAATTGTCTATTAACCTGTAAAATTTCATTTCGAAATTCTTACTTTTGGTGAAGATATTGGCAAAAACCTACTTTTTGTTGCGTTGCATTTTTGAATTGTCAAAAAACGGTGGGTGGCCTCCATAATAGTGGCATAACTTTGCTCTGTTTGAAATATTTTGATGAAATTTGGCCATCACATGTAAATATGAATTGTCTATAAGCCTGTAAAATTTCATTTGGAAATTCTTAATTTTGGTCAAGATATTGGCAAAAAACCTAGGGGGGGTCTTTTTTTGGCCCACCCTGTATATTAATATCAGTGTCTTGCAAATTAATAATTTAATTTATTTCGTTGTTTAATTAGTTTGTTTCAATTGCAGTACTATGCTTGAAGTTTCTGAATCAGGAAGATCAAACGACCGACTTCAATAGTTGTTCTTCAGCATGGGCGGAGTTTATCAGGGGCTACGGGGGGGGGAGGGGCTAAACCCCAAGAAGACCCAAATTCAATTTTTTGGCCGTGTAAATGGTATCTTTTCCCGGGCTTAGCCCCCCCAAAGGCTTTAGCCCCTCCAAGAACGGAAATCAAACTCCGCCAATGGTTCTTCAGATGTTGTTTGATTGATGGAATGTAACTTCTTCTCAGGTTGGCGTTGGTTTGAAGGTGAGCCAGAATGCAATCCGTGGGCTCATCCGGAGCAAGCTGCAAATGGAGAATGTTACAAATGCCACACAAAGATCACAGTGGAGAAACATGCCGCCAGACCAGGTGTGACTCTACCTAAATCGTATACTCGACTCTCATAGATATAGTATCATCTAATTCTGCTTGATCTCATGTATCCCATAATATAGGCATACATCTGATTTAATAAAAAAAAATACAATGTACATAATCCCATCTGATTTCATCTGATTTTATTTCATTATCCCATCTGATCTCTAGCTATACCTAATCTATTTCTGATCTTATCCACTCAAATTTCCAAGCTATAGATTCTATTCTAATATTATATAGCGTAATGATCTAACTACATGCTTGAAATGTCATGTCATCTAAATGAAGGGATACTGTGAGCAGACTATACATGTATAGGCCTACCTGGAGCAAATTTGAGCAGCAATCCTTAACATCATTTGTGTCGCAGGTTCGTATATTGTGCTACAAAAACGTTCATATGGATATGTTACGAGTATATGTGGTTCTGTAGAATACTAAGCAATAATAATATTGACAATATTTTTTGCAGCTGCTTTTCTAAATAACATGGATTTCCGTAACGTCAACCTTACCATCACAAATCATGACATCTTCAAAATTCCATCCAAGTGCCAGATATCTGATGACTGGGTTAGTCTCATAGCATCTGAATTTTGTGAATTTATTGATAGCCTAGTTGATGTAGGCTATATCTAGACTGGAATTCATTAGTGAACTGTGTCGACTCTGTTAGATATGAGGAATTTTCTCAGGATAATTGTTTCACATGTATATGCGTAACTGGCCTAGTTAGCTACACCGGTAAGCGAAAGCGGCATACGTCTGTTGGTTGCAACGGACTGCGGTTCAAGCCCCGGGTTGGGAGTTGCAGTGGCGGCGCTAGGGGGGAGCCTCTTGTTGGGGAGGGGCTAAGCCCTCCCCCTACAAGAGACTCAGCCCCCTAAAAAATGGCCATCTGAATTATTTAACATTGAAATATCCACGATTTTTGGCTGATGACTAAAAAAAAAGTCGTCTCAGAAATTTTGGCGGCGAAAATGGAAAATTTTCATGAGATTTTGGTCGATGACTAAAAAAAAGGTCGTGAGAAATTTTGGCGGATGGAAATGTCAAATTTTCCCGCGGGGCTTCAGCCCCCCCCGAAACTGAAATCCTGGTGCCGCCACTGGGGAGTTGACATTCAGAGAGTTAGATATCTCGGGCTAGCACGTGTGGGACGCAGGGCGCAAGCTGCTGCGAAGCGACCTTGGGCAAGTTGCTTAGTGCTTATACCCATCATTGTCTGTGGGGAAGGCAACGGGAAACCACCTCACTCATCTCATCCCCAGTGGGGCGTAAAGCCAATGAACCTGCCTTCGGGCAGAGCACCACCATCATCATCATGTATATACATTCTTCAATTTTCATCCTCAGAGCTTTCAGTTCGTCTAACTTACAGAATCAAACTGGTACCATTAGAAAAAAAATCGTCAATCCATTCAATATTTCTGGGAGAATTGCTACCAACTTCTGAAAAACTATTCAAAACTGTTGCTTATATAGACACTCATTTGCTTTTATCGTGTGTTGATGCACTAAAGTAGGAGTCATTTAAACAGCATTGCAGACACAACAGTTTATTGGGATGGGGCTAGGGATGGGCACAGGCATAGAGGTGTATTATATAATAAATATATCACTAGAGAGAGTACCCAGTCTCTATATTGAAGTCGACGAAAGTCGTGCCGACCAATCACATCATATCTGTCTAAAGTTGTGCCGACCAATCATAGGCGATTCTCATACTGACCAATCACAGTCTTACAGCATCGATCTGGAAAAATAACTAAACTAGTGCCAGCATTTTTATAATAAGACGAACTTGTCGATGTTTACTTGTCAATATTGCAAGAAACTGCAAAATTAACAAGCGAGCATCGACATTTTCGTTTTATTATTAAAAATGCATTTAATTTATTTTCAAATCGATGCTGTAAGACTGTGTGTGATTGGTCGGTATAAGAAATCGCCTATGATTGGTCGTTACGTAACGGGCGTTGTAGGCTAAATTTTTTACTTCAAATTTTATTGCAGGGCAGATATACTCTCTCTAGCGTGTATATTATATATCATGCATCTCAATGGGCACAGGCAAGTACGACTGCAGTTTTATCTTTGCTACTTTTACGTTGAAAGGGCTTATTAAGTAGAACTTTTTGTCTATGACCCATGGCCCATGGGCGGAGACTTGGGCGATCGAAAACCCTAGTACTTTTGTCTGCCAAAAAAATGTTGATGGCTTTTAAAATTTAGTCATCACTTCGTCTCATTCCTTGTTCGCCGTGTGTTTCGTTTCGTTGAGTGTGTACATGACCGCCGCCTAACACACTTCAACACCTGGGGGGGGAGGGGAAGAGGTAAATGCATGGGCCGTCCCCCCACCACATCCATTGAGGGAGACCGTCCCCCTATCCCCCCCTAAGTCTCCGCCCATGCTATGACCCATTTAGTTTCCCAGACGATCTTATTTTACACTAAGCAAACCGAACTTACGGTTCCGCATGGACTTTTTAATTATTATTGTATCGTATATCGTACGTAGGTCTATATATGAGAATTTTTAAAGTGCCTATTCATAGGCATTCTCGGTTTCATCTGCACCAATGTGTTTAATTAATACTAGTTTATATTGTAGATGAATTAATTGTGAAATTCTGTGCACTTTTTCAGCCCGAAGATTTAAAATGGAACGACTTCTGGCGAATCTTGATGATTAGGCGCCAAGAGTCATGATGACGTCACTCTTTCTGTGGACGCATTTCGTAGCCTTCGTGTGCATTGAAGTCGCTATAATTATTAGTACTGTCCGATTCGACATTCATCGCTAATATTTTTAGTTGCCTTCAGTTTTAATTTGTGCATTCATGTTTGCTTTAGATCACGTTTAAGTTTTGGCATTCATCTAGTACATTCGTCACTGGACGACTGCGCAATTTGTAGTCGGAAGGGTTGAACTTTTCCTCCTCCACATTTTAAAGACATTTTTCTGCTGTCCCATGCAATGGCATATTTTCAATTGCTGTCAGTGGCGACGCCAGCAACACAATTTCAGTAGACCTTCGCGTTAGGGTCAGAGGAGTTACTCAGCAGGTCAAAGAAATCAAATGAAAAGAAGACATTAAAAATTCCAAATAATTTTTTCAGGTCTTTAAGTCAAGTTAAGAGTATAATAGGCAGAACGACAATTGGCCTGCCACTGATAATCAATTATTGCTGCCAACCACATATGATAGGCATACCCATATTATGTGTGGACAGCAACATATACAATGAAATGGAATAAATATACAATGCAATACAATGCATCTGTATTTGATATTGTCCTCCTGCAAGCTGTTCAGAAGTGCACCATCAGTGCATGGTGCTAGTCTATCTGAGATTCTGAGTGAAAGACTTGTTGAAGGTCTCTGCACTCTGACCCCTCCATGGGGGAGGGGAGTGAACCCATAATCTCCACATTACAGGCCAATTCCTCTCTCCATTCAGCTACCATAAATGGGCATGGACCTCTTACTTACTATTTTCTTGTTGATGTTAGGTAGTTTTGGATGTTCTTTTGGTAAAGTCATTACACAAAACATTGAATGCTTTAAATTTATGGCAATTCAAAATATTATAAATATTCACTTTCTCCATTACCTTCAGTCTTGACTGAAAAAATTATTGACTTTTTATGAATTGTCATTACGTACATGTATTATTTCTATTATTGACGATTATTGATAGGAAATAGGCCTATTGATACAAACAATATTGATGTTTTTTGTCATGGCAATAACCATATTGCAATTGCATGCAACTGCTGGGCAACGGTTAGTTCTTCATCATCTTCATTTGAATCAATGTCTATACTTTTCCTTGTAATAGATGACTTGTTGATTGTTAATGGCATTAGAAACATTAATACATACAGTTATTAAAGATGCTTTCTATTTTTAATTGAATCGACCAAGCGAGATTTTTCTCCACTTTTTCCCGGCTGCGCTAGTGCGCTTAATGGATACAAGCCATTAAGATCTCTGTGTAACTGACCAAGCCTGACCTCGCTGGCCTATCCATTCTCGGGAAGAAATGACCATATGGAGCATACACACATATCACAGTCAAACACAGGTGCATTAGACATACGCTGAAACTATTCATTCATTCATGCTGAGAATTTATATAGCGCCTCTTAAATATACAAGTAGACTAGTAGAGGCGCTCTTCGCGCTGGCCAAAGAACTGATATTAAGAGTAGTTTCGACAAAATAAAATTATAAATCAATTTTACAAAAGTAATACACAACAAGCTGAAAGAAGAGACACCATTGGCGTGCACACACAATTGGAACCAACCAACAGATTCCCGTCTGCAGCCGATTGATCGATGGATGTTCAGAGTCTCTGGAGTCTGGACCAAGTTGCGTCGATAGAGTAGAGCCACGACACTGTTGGCATCGCTCGCAAACACGATGACCCTGCCAAGAGTAACCCCTCAATGATGGAAGATGACGCCTGTACGGACAAATCGTCGATGAAAGAGGAGTAGGGTAGCGCCGCCAGTGATTCACGATCGAGGTAATTCACGGTGACCCGCGTTAACCTTCTCCACCGGAACGTAAACAATGCTATAATACGTCGTGGTTCGTGCGGCTAAGTCTCGACATGGCCGATGACATACGCGGGGTGGAGTGGGGTGGGAGCGGGCGGTTGGGGAGCCGACAGTGAGGGTGGGGAAGTAAGGAATTGGCCGGGAGCGGGGTGAATCCTAAATTTCCCGGTCAACGTCCGGTACCCCAGCTTAGCTAGTTATACATATGACTGAGTGACGGATCAGTATTGCCCAGTAAGTAGACTGTGGAGCTATAGCCAGGGCTTAAAGTGTGACTGGACGGTCATGGACGTCGTCCATGCACTTATTTTCAAATTTGCACACCGTCCTCCCTCTTATTAGGCCAGTACAGCATAGAAATTGAAGGCACGCCCAGGGCACTGTCTTATTTTTCTACACTGGAGCTAACCATAGGATATACAGCAAAAGTTGGTGAAGTAAAAGAATACAACGACTGTTGGACATCTTGTCCATTAATCACTATAACAATTCGCCAGAAAGTGCTTTTAATAGTTTGTCATGATTTCCCCATGGGGGCGGGGGGGGTCGTCAGCGACCCCATTTGACCTCTGCGGCTTTCGCCCATGGCTGTGGTTGCACGGTTCATCCTGCATGGAATCTGACGTGGGCTGAACATTTGAGTGGGAATCTGACGGCGCCAAATGGGGCGCCAAATGCTTGCTTTGCATGCATGGGGCTTCATATCCATGTCTTGTCTGGGGCTCTCTGAATCCATGCTTTGCATTGGGCGCCGTTTGGGCCAAGGTCGATCCTGACAGTTTGCATAGATTGAAAAAGCAACCAGAGGGTAGATAGAAAGTTATGGCTTCACAGGTGAACGCCCCAATTAAGGCCATGCCGGGGGAGTCGATGACACCCTCACATGTCACAACGATGAGGTCACCCCCTAACTAAATTACTGTGCAGGAACGCCGCTCCGTAGCATAAAACCTATCAGAATGCTACAAACACCCATGGATTATGCAGGCTCTAAACGTAAGATCCTGTAGATAGCCAGCTGTATCCCCATGACCGTCGGTGACTCTATTCAGTCTATTGGATCTTTTCATTTGCAGTTTTGCATTTATACATTGAAATATGACAATACAGAAAAATGCGTCAGTATAGTTCGCTGAGCAATGGCTAGCTAGCTATCTGGCCCATGGTGAAATAATTGTGAAAGCTGCTTGCACAGCTCTTCAATATATAATATATATATATATATATATATATATATTATATATATGCTATGACCTGTACCGGTATTATAATTATGTATATATACGTACGCAAGATGACGAAATTAAACAAATCGCTATCTTACTGGCTATAGCACCTTCACGTTCGGCAGGAATCCAATCTGCGAGATAATCGTTGGCATAGCAGCAAGCCGACTCTCCTATCTTGGAGCCCGTGCTCTAGCCGTACGGAGAGGACAATGGTTGTCATAGTTACGGCAGCGATGACAATTGACCTCAGACTACAGCGTTCTATGAATAGTAATCAGCGTCAATTTGGTGGCCTAACGCTGTCGTGCGTGCGTACGTACGTGCTGTGTGTGTATTGCATTGTATTATTGTATTAAAACATTTATAAAGCGCCTCTACTAGGGTGAACCGTTCAGAGGCGCTCCCAATGCGCAAGACCACGAGAGAAGAAACAGGTTTTAAGAAAAGAAAATGAGGAGAAGGGATTACCAGTCAGAAGTTGAGATCGAGTAGAAGGAGTCAGAGTATTTCAATGAGGGGGGCTGTAAAGGATCGGGACTGAGCCATAACCGTTCTAGTAGGAGGAATTAGAAGATCATTTCTATACGAAGAGCGGAGTCGGCGATGTGAGAAGGCTGAAAGAGGCCAATGAATTTTATTGGCTAGATATTGTGGGCAGTGGCGGCGCCAGGATTTCAGTTTGGGGGGACTGAAGCCCCGCGGGAAAATTTGACATTTCCATCCGCCAAAATTTATGACGACCTTTTTTTTTAGTCATCGACCAAAATCTCACGAAAAAATTTCCATTTTCGCCGCCAAAATTTCTGACGACCTTTTTTTAAAGTCATCGACCAAAATCTCATGAAAATTTTCTATTTTCGCCGCCAAAATTTCTGAGACGACTTTTTTTAGTCATCAGCCAAAAATCGGGGATATTTCAATGTTAAATAATTCAGATGGCCATTTTTTAGGGGGGGCTGAGCCTCTTGTAGGGGGGCTTAGCCCCCAGGCCCCCTAGCGCCGCCACTGATTGTGGGGCAAGACTCCGTTGTGCTTTGGAGATCCAGGATGAGGATTTTGAACTTAATGCGTGTAGTTAGAGGAAGCCATGGAATGGAGTTCAGCTGCTCAAACATGAAAGTAGAGATACGAGAGTAGCGTGGAAAGTTAGGAGGCAGGGAAAATGAGATTCCGACCAAACGACTAAAAAAGGTCGTCAGCTTTTTTGACTGGGAAAAATGAAATATTTTCTTGAGATTCAGACCATATGACTAAAAAAAGGTCGTAAGAAATTAAGGTGAATGAAAATGATCAACTTCTGGACCAAGTCTCCGACCACGGTCTTCAGCCCTCTACCCCCCCCCAAAAAAAAATCCTGGCACCGCCACTGCTCACGGGAAATTAGGGCTACGGTACACTAAAACTTGCGCTACAGAAAACGTGAAAACCTTCAAAACATTCATCCAGCAACAAATAAAACAGTGGGAATGACGTCATCGCATCTGACGTCGTTGTTCGCACAACACTTATAAGCTTAGCCTAACACGTAATACGTCTTATATTATCTTTCACAAATATTGTGAAAATTCAACTGTTGGCGTTCGATTCATATTTCTGTTTCGAGAAGAGCAGTTTGTGACTTCGAAGATTCTATTTCTGGAAGACGATCGACCCATTTTTACAGGATACAATTAGGGTAGGCTAATTATTGATTTTATAACTTTTCTTGTCTTTCACCAGCGCGTTTAACAGTTTCGTAAGAATGAACGATAGTCACCAATGGAAACGTAACAGGGCTGTTTTTAAGGAATTTTTAGAACTGCACATACTCCTCTCCTTTCTCGTCCTCCATGGTAAATTACTCCCAATCTGAGGAAAATGACCTATTTTTAGTAGTTTTAACTGCACGGAACGTGACGGAAGTGCTTCTACAACTGCACGAAACCATTTAGAACTGCACATTTTGTGTAGAACTGCACGTTAAAAAAGCTCTGCAACGTAAGCTTACTGTTTTAAATAATACTAATAGCTGACTGATAGATTTGCAGTACTAAGAATTATTATAAACTGACTGTTGGCGCTTTCGCTCTTAGTTGTTTTAGATCTTAGTTACGTTCTTATACTGTTCGTTTTGTTTCCGTCCATTGTTGTATTCGTTCTTAGTCGTTTTCGTTCTTAGTTGTTTTCGTACTTAATTGTGTTCTTTCCTTTCATTTTCGTATGTATGGCTTAATGTATGTTAGGACTGTTGGTAAGTGGATGGATGTCATGCTAGCTAGGTCACCGTAGGTGGATGGATGGAAGAACGGATGGATGGATGGGTGGGATGTTAGGTGGATGGATGTACCGACGAATTGGATGTTAAGTGGGTGGGAGGATCGTTGCATGGATGAGGTTTTAGATGTTTCTGTTCATAGTAAGTAATGCTCTTACTTTTCGTTTTCGTTCATTTTTGATCTTTCTTAGTCGTATTCGTTCTTATAGACTTATAAGTGTTTTCGTTCGTAGTAACGTTATTTACTTTTATTTTCGTTCATCGTTTGTTTCTTCATTGCCGTTTTTGTTCTTATTTCTGTTCGTTTTGTCTCTTTCTTTTGTTTTCGATGCTAGTCGTTGTCGTTCTTTGCTTTGTTCTTTCTTTTCGTTTTCGTTGTTTTACAATGTTTGTTCTGATCTTTCTTTTGGTTTTCGATCCTAGTTTTGTTCTTTCTTTTCATTTTAGTTCTATGTTTTGTTCCTTCTTTGTTGTTTTCTTTCTGAGTTGTTCTTGTTCTTAGTTATGTTCCTTCTTTTCGTTTTCGTTCATTGTTTTGTTCTTTTTTTGTACTTGGTTATGTTCTTTCTTTTCGATTTCATTTATTTTGTTTTTCATATTCGTTTTAGTTCTTGGTCGTTTGTATTTTCGCTTTCGTTCTTTGTTTTGTTTTTTGGTCGCTTTTTGTTCTTGGTCATTTTCGTTCATAGCAAGTTCTTTCTTTTTCGATTCGTACTTTGTTTTGTTCATTCTTTTCGTTTTAGTTCTTTGTTTTGTTCTTTCTTTCAGTTTTCGTTCTTTGTTCTGTTCTTTCTCAATCGCTTTAATTTTTAATACTTAGTTGTTTTCATTGTTTATTGTGTTTTTTCGTGTCCGTTTCTTTTTTGTTTTTGGTCTTAGTGTGTCGTTCTTAGTTATGTTCTCTATTGTCTTTTTCGTTCTTTGTTTTGTTCTTTGCTACTTGTTTTCGTTCTTTGTTATACTGTTTCTTTTCGTTTCGTTTTCGTTTTGTTCCTTCTTATACATACAGTTAATTCCGTTCTTAGTTGTTTTTGTTCGTGGTTATGCTCTTTTCTTTTGTTTCTTAGTTTCGCTCTTTCTCAGTCGTTATCGTTTTTAGCTGTTTTCGTTCTTAGTTATGTTCTTTCTCTACGTTTTCGTTCATTGTTTTGTTTTTTCATAGTCATTTTCGTTCTTCGTTATGTTCTTTCTTTTCGTTTTCGTTCTCTGTTTTGTTCTTTCTAAGTCATGCTCGATTGTTTTCGCTTTTAGCTATGCTCCCTTTCGTTGTTCGTTCTTTCTTTTGTTCTTTCCTTTCGTTTTCTTTCTTAGTTTTGCTCTTTACTTTCGTTTTCGCTCTTTATTTTGCTGTTTGTAGTCGTTTTCGTTTTTGGTCATTTTCGTTCATGGTTTTACTCTTGCCTTTCCTTTTCGTTCCTTGTGTTGTTTTTACTTTTTAGTTATTTGCTTTGCTCTTTCCTTTTGTTTTCGCTCTTTGTTTTGTTCCTCTTCAGGCGCTTTCGTTTCTTGTTGCTTTCGTTCAAAAATATGTTCTTTCTTTTCGTTTTCGTTCTTTATTTTGTTCTTTTTTTGTCATTTTCTTGGTCATTTTGTTGTAGTTATGTTCTACATTTCCTTATATCGTTCGTCGTTTTGTTCTTCCTTTTTCGCTTTAGTTCTTTGTTTTATTCTTTGCTTTCGTTTTCGTTCTTTATTTCGTTTCTTCTCAGTCGTTGTCGTTCTTAGTTAATTTCGTTCTTAGCAATGTTCTTTATTTTTGTTTCAGTTCTTTGATTTGTTCTTTGTTATTTTCGTTCTTAGTTGTTGCACTGGTTTCGCTATTGTCTATGTTCTTTGTCCTCGTTTTCGTTCTTCGTTTTTGTTATATGTTACTAATTTGTTAGGCGTTTTCGTTATTAGCTGTTTTCGTTATTAGTTGTTTTCGTCTTAGTTATGTTGTTTCTTTTCGTTTTTGTTTTTGCTTTGTTCTTCCTCAGTCGTTTACGTTCTTGGTGTTTTCTTTGCATGTAATGTTCTTTCTTTTCGTTTTCGATCATTGTTTTGTTCTTATTTAGTGGTTTTTCCTTCATAGTTATTTAATTTGTTTTTAGTTAGTTCCTTATTTTTCTATTTTTCTTTGTTTTGTTCTTTTTTCTTTTCAGTTCTTTGTTTTGTTCTATCTTTTCGTTGTCGTTCGTTGTTTTGTTATTTCTCAGTCGTTTTCGTTTTTAGTTGTTTTCTTTCTTAACTATATGTTCTTTATTCTCGTTTTCGTTCTTTTGATTTGTTCTTTCTTTGAGGCTTTTGTTCTAAGTTGTTTCATTCTTAGTTATATTCTTTATTCTCGTTTTCGTTCTTTGTGCTGTTATTTGTTATTAGTTTTCGTTCTTAGATTTTTCGTTCTTAGTTATGCTTGTTTTTTGTTTTATATTTATTCTTTCTTAGACATTTTCGTTCTTATTTGTTTTCATTCTTAGTTGTTCTTTATTGTATTTTTTTGTTTTGCTCCAACTTAGTATTTTTGTTTTAAGTGGTTTGGGTTCTTTGTTTTGTTCGCTTTCTTCGATTTAGTTCATTGTTTTGTTGTTTCTTAATCGTTTTCGTTCTTTTTTCATTCTTAGATATGTTGTTTCTTTTCGTTTTCGTTCTTTGTTGTGTTCTTTCTCAGTCATTTTCGTTCTTAGATATGTTCTGTCTTTTCTTTTCCGTTCTTTGTTTTGCTCTTTCTTTGTCGTTTTCGTTCTTAATTGTTTTCGTTCTTATTTATGTTAAATTCAAAAATTTCTGGTCGAGGAGGGCCCAAACCTCTCTCGAGCTCCCTATCGACGCTGCGCGCCTCGTCGATCATCCTTTGGCCGATCGCTCGTCCTCCCAAACCCAGGAGGGCAAGTTATGCTTTAGCCCCCCCCCCAAACTGGGACCAAACTCCGCCCATTGAGGGTAGACTCGTTTTTGAGTAGGCCTACTGTAACAGTAGGCTATGGGCCTACTCGAGGGAAGATTTGAGGCAAAGAAATTTACATGCATGTGCACCAGCAGGATTGTGACCAGGAAGGCCAAGAAAGATGATGACTGGTTGGTGGACGGAGAAAAGGGAAGAGGATCTAAAGATATCAAGGAAAAGCACTGAATAGACCAGATCGAATGGTGTCGTATTGTCGATGGAATCTTGGACCTGCTTATAAGCGCAGGACACTAAAGAAGAATTGTGCAGAACATCAATGAAAGTTAGGCTACTGTTTGTATCACGTGTTAGTTCTAGGAATAGTAGGCTACATAATACAACCATTGAGAGCACGCTCGATGTGACGTTCGACATTCCCCGGATCAGCGACTGCTGAGTGCCGTCAAGTCTATTAATTAGAATTTGCTGAAGCGCTTTGTCTTTTGATTAAGCGACCGAAAGTTTGGTCGCAAAACTCGTTGAGAGCATCCCTCGGAGTCGTGGGCAGTGATGCCACATTTGGGGTTTCCCCACTATGTAGATTTTTGCCTTCGTCTGCCAATCTGCCATGGGTTTCCGGGTTTTTCTTGGGGCAAAATCTGGGTTTATTTTAGTTAGTCGACTATTTTGTATTTACAGTGGCGGCGCCAGGATTTCAGTTTTGGGGGGCTGAAGCCTCGCGGAGGAAATCTTCCATTTTCATCCGCCAAAATTTCTGATGACCTTTTTAGTCATCCGACCGAAATCTCGTGTGCGTGTTTCATTTTTGGCGCTCGAGCTTATCGTGGGAATATTTCACTTTTACTTTTACATGTCAAAAACCCGGATGGACCTTTTTTAGGGGGGGGTCTGAGACTTTTATAGGGGGCCTAGCCCCCCCTATAAAAGGCTAAACCCTAGGTAACACTAACCCTATTTTCGATATGGATTCCCCGAGTCTCTGACAACTCTGACAACTGGCATTTTTCAAAGTTGTAACTACGTTTGATTGGACTTATTTGACGAACACTTTGTTAACCCTCATCCGAACAAGCGAAAATCCAACTTAATTTGAAGAATTATTGATATGGGGGTCAAGAATCGCTTATATAAATATTCTGGGGTTTTCTGGGTGTATTTTAGAAGAAAATCTGGGTTTCTTTCGGAAACCTCGATGGCAACGCTGGTCGTGGGACTTGACATACTTTGCGACAAATTTTGGATTGATGTTTGTTTAGTGTAAACAATTATAATTATTTTCTAATAGATTGGAGCGAGGGACAAAGTTAACTGAACTGTGCAGAGATCCGATGTGTAGGCGTATATGGCGAAAATGAAAGCAACTGGACTCGAGATTTGAAGGAGAGAAACGTATAATTAGGGTAAGTGGTGGTTGTGTGGTGGTGGGGGTTTAATTGTTATTAAGTGAAGCACGTTGAAATTTAATACACAGCGCAACGTTGTGACGCGAATATTGTTTCGAGATCTTGTTTAGCCGAACTTGTGAAATGTCGGACGGAATTTTTTAAATCATGTTTTGGTGTTGAGTTGATGGAATAATCTCTTCTTCGCTAAACTGTGTATGAAAGTAATAATAATTTATACTTATTATACTTATTATTGTGCATGTATTATTTTAGATAGATGTGCGCCGTTGTATTGTAAGTAAGTAAGTAAGTATATACTTTATTGAACCGCCTGCAAACGCACTGCGGGAACAATGTACAAGAACAGAATAATTAATGCAAGTATACAATCAAGACAAATAGAAATATGCAATTCAATAAACACATTATACAACTATGGTACATAATAGACATGTTGTGAACTATACAGGAGAGAACTTAGGCTAGACAGGAAAAAAATATATATTGTCACTTGAATAGCATCCGTGTTATAAAGCCACATCTGGTAAGTGCGTCTGCATGAGGAATCTCACGGTTATGAGAACGAGGACGGAGTGAGTAGGTAGCATTTTTAATGGGAGGTAATAGAGAAGCAAGGACGTGGCTTGGGTTGTAGAGTACAAAAGAGAAGAGGGAGGAATCAGCGTGACCACAGAGGTCATCGAACGACTTCTGGTCGGCAGGAAGAAAGTTGAGCCGCACCATTTTCCGTATTATTGCATTAATACGCGCGCGCTGACCAGAATTAGCAAAGCCAAACCAAGCAGGGGAGGCATACATAAGGCGAGCCAATGTGGTGGCCTGAACTACATCATGCAAGCGTGTCCCGGAGAGGCCATGAGCTACAAGAACACGTATCGCATAGAGCGATTGACAAGCTTTAATGCAAATCCGGTCAATATGGGGGTCAAAACTAAGTCTATCCGTTAAGGTTACTCCAAGAATAAGAGACTCAGAAACTCTACTTATTCCAGGTATAGGTGAGGGGAGGTTGAGTAATTTAGAGCGCGGACGCCTAAAGATCATCTCTTTGGATTTATTTGTGTTGAGTTTAAGATTACAAGAAAGTGCCCAATTTGCAATATTTTCAAGTTCAAAAGAAGTGGTATCTATAGCGGAGGCAGGTATAAGAATGTAACTGTCGTCAGCGTATTTCAGCAACCGATTAAAGCAGTGAATTGGTTTCAGGCCAGATATAGCCACCACAAAATCAGCAGGCCCAAGTCCAGAACCTTGAATAATACTTGCATTTATATGACAAAAGGTAGAGACTTGGCCTAGAAATTTAGTGCAATGCTGACGGTTAAGGAGAAGGCGTAGGATCCAGTTGTACAGAAAGTCAGGTAATGGCAGTAAAGCAAGCTGCTCAGATAGGTAAGAGTGCCTTACTGTGTCAAAGGCACGAGAGAAGTCTAGCGAGATAACGCGTACATATGGTTCATCAAGCAACATACTAAGAATTTCATGGGTGAGAGCAATGAGGGCAGAAGTGGTGGAACCAGAGGGCCGAAAGGCATATTGGTCTCCAAATGAAGAATTTAATTCAGGATCGGTGAAGATTGGGTAGAAGTAAGTTCTCACAACTATTTTTTCCAGCATGCGACATAACACCGGTGTAATAGAAATGGGCCTAAAATCAGCCTCATTTTGAGGACGCAGGATTTTAGGGACAGGTGTGATACAACTAGAGCACCACTGTGGCGGCGTGTAAGAGGAAGCAAGAGAGCAATTGAAAAGATACGTAACCGGGGCAGAGAGAAGATGAGCCATTGAGGATAAAAACCATGAAGGGATACCATCAGGGCCAACTGAAGACCCACGGACCGATTCCAGTCCCCTAAACACAGCATATTCATCAATATTAACAGGTTGTTCAAAGTTAACAGTCAGCTTAAGCAACGGTTCAACATAATCATGATCGGTAGAAACAGCCTGATAATGTCGGTTTAGCGACTCGCACGTAACACCTCCCAACACTGCAGGGCTAACAGTATCATCACCTAGTATCATATTGTACTTTAGTTGTTGCTTAGTGTATTTAAGTGCGAGCTCGCACTTCTATCAGACAGCGCCGGGCCTTTTTTGTTGTGGGTCCCGCTATCTGGAATGGCCTCCCACTAACCTTGCGACTTATGCCTAGGCTAAATTCCCCTGCATATTTTTAAGTCTCTCAAATCCTACTTTTTAGCTGTGGCTGGGCTGGGAGCGCCTCTGAGTAGGTTTTGAAGAGGCACTATATAAATTTTCGAAATGAATGAATGAATGAATTAAAACTGTCAACCAAGAGGTCAGAGGTTAATGTCTCCAACACGCCAAGGCTAAGAAAATAAAGTTGTTGACACTTCATACCCATAGCTTCTCTATTATTATATTTATTAGAATATTCATATTAGAATATTTTATTCATATCTATTGCCGAGGATGATGATTGATTTGAGTCGATTGATTAACAGGTGCAAGTTTGCTTAAATAAAAGTATTAAGTGATTTATTGATTTGTGTGATTGTCACTTACTCACCTATTAGGTTACTTCTATAGTTGTTATTATTTTGTTATAAGGTATATGTGCAAGCGCTGAAACTTAAATGTTTACCCTTCACCCATGCTCTCAGTTTACACAGAACTTGCATAATCATCAATTGATGCGTGTCATGTTTTAAATGAGAATGAGATTTTCAGAGTGCTGTTTGTCCTTCCCATCTTACCCTTCAAGGTGACAATGGAATCTTAATGTAAGTGAGTAAGCAAGGAAGTATGGTCTTTATTATTGGGGGGGGGGGGCGGTAGAGTAGTGGTTAACACGCTGGCCAAGAGTGCCAGAGGTAGTGAGTTCGAGCCCCCGTTGGGCGGATTTGCTTTGTAGGCTGCCATTGGCGCCGTGTAATTACAAAGCTGTCTGTTCAGTTAGTAGTTAAGTTTAATTAAGATTACTGCATAACTTGTAAATGTAAAGCGCAGTGCGTCTTGCAGGCGTTTAATTAAAGAAAAAATATTATTAAATATTATTATTACCAGGTACTCCAATTGCAAACACATATTAAATTGGACATGAAACATCAATATAATACATTGAAGTAATGATTGGTAATAAACAGTAATCACGAGTTGAATGAAGTGAGTATAAAATATTATCATTTATGCAGCATTCTAGTGATAAATCCCTGTCCAATCAATTAATCACAGCCTGGTATCTCTAGATTATGTGAGAGAGGCCTGAGGGAGTATCCAGTTACTCGTTCTGGCCGGAGAAGATCATGGAGGACATGCAAATTGATGCAATCCACTTAACTGTTTTGTCTTGGATGAGCATCTCTGTTAATCAAATGGTGATTAAATACTGAGTTTGCAATGCAGAAGTTTGATGCAAATTGGTCGGAGAAATTTCAGACCATTTGTGTTTCACGATGTTGTATCACTTGTTATTGAATAATGATCAGGAGTTCTATTGGAGTGTCTGGTGCGTACGTCTCATGACTGATCTTGTGTTTGCGATGTCGTCATCAATCGAGTTGTTATGCCAATATTTTGTTTGTGTAAGACTGAGATGTTGGATTAGAAGTCTGAAGACAATAGATTGGAAGTCTCTCTGAAGATTTTATTTGTTAGAGAAGCCATTTGGGAGATTAAAAGTCATTTGTGATAGTAGAAATAACTAAGGAGATTTGAAGTTATTTCCAAGGATTATTAGTCATTCAGGAGATTGAATTCATTTGTGAGATTCTATAGGTCGCTCTGGAGAATTAGTCAGTCGGCAGATGATTATAGCTTATAAGTCACTTAGTCGATTTAATAAGTTGCAATTATAATGTAGAAGCATTCAAAGAACTCATGAATTATGAGATACTTTTGATTCAACAAAATTATTATGTCTCCTCTTTAACTGCAGCTCTGTCATTACGTTATGTTTTAAAGTGAGCATTGCTTGCATTTGTGGAAATACTGCAAATAAAAGAAACATATAAACAGAAAATTTTAGTGTTGCCTGAAAGTGAAAATCTGGCATGAATTAAATTTATTTTCTTGTTCTATTGACAATGTAAGAAAAATTTCTCAAAAATTATCAGCAAGATAATCTTCTGGAAGAGCTACATCGCCAATTTGAAGTCACTGAGGAGAATTAGTCAATTGTGTGATTATTGGTTAGTCAGTCTGGAGATTAGCTGTACTGTACTGCACTGTATACGCAGATTGTTTGGCTCCGTTTATAGCTGATTATTTTAGATTACAAACTGGAAATTTTCTATAGATAGGTTAGATTAGAAGCGAGTTAACCATTGGATGAGATTCGAGGGAATGTGGTAACTGTACTCTCCGAGTGGCCCTTCCTTCTACCGCCTGCAGATGACTAAGATACTCACTGTTGACGCTTGACTGATCTAAATTCTAATCTCATCTACTTAACCTTTCAAATCTGTTTGTTATTTTAATCAGCATGCACTTTCTACACAACAATTGAAAGCTGTTCTATTTCACTGAGGTTTGGTAGGGATTGCCTCTGGTTATTAGGTATATATAAGTAGATCTGGCTCTGTTGGACTGAACGAAATGACTCTGTTGGAAGTCTCACGTGTTGTCATGAATCTTCTTTGAAGTTCTGTAGTAATTGAGGAACTATGAGCGCAGGGTCTACTATCAGCTGTTTATGGGTATGTGTTGTTGAGGCTTTTTGTCTCTGTTGGGGCCAGCCAGGGATGGCACTTCTAGTGGTCTGAGTGCTATTAGCTTTTGAATTAACTGACTTGTTGGTAGTAATTACCTTATTATCATTAAGTTAACCCTTCAGGCCTTTGTGAAGTACTTAAATGTGCCGTAATAAGTTTCCAGATTAATACCTATGTGTGGTCGAGCCTGCTTCGGGATGAATTAACTGAATTAATAATTTAATTGAAATTTGATTAAGTAGACTTTAGAATCACAACTGCTTTGATCAGTATAATAGGTGCACTGCATGTTGCTGTATGAAGCACTATGGTAAATTATTATTATGTGAAACTGTGTGCCTCATTATACAGGGTGCACCCCCAAAAAAGACCCCCCTAGGTTTTTTGCCAATATTTTGACCAAAAGTAAGAATTTCCAAATGAAATTTTACAGGCTTATAGACAATTCATATTTACACATTATGGCCAGATTTCATCAAAATATTTCAAACGGAACAAAAGTTACATCACTTTTAGTGAGGTCACCCACCGTTTTTTGACGATTCAAAAACGAAGCGCTACAAAAAATTTACTTGGCCAAAAGTACGAATATCGAAATGAAATTTTACAGGCTTAAAGACAATTCATATCTGCACATGGCGGTCAAATTTCATCAAAATATTTCAAACAGGACAAAAGTTATACCACTTTTAGTGAGGCCACCCACCGTTTTTTGACGATTCAAAAACGAAATACAACAAAAAGTAACAAAAACACGATTTTATTAAGTCTCATCTCAAATAACTTTTCAAATGAACTTGGTAGTGCCTCACAACTTGTGTTCAATGTGCCCACCACCTGTGCCAAAACTTCTTTTGAGTCTCTTTGCAAAGTTCTTGATGGACCTGTTGATTAATCTGACAAATTCCTTATTTACCAATTTGATTGTCATCTTGCTAAGTGACTTCTCTGTGATGCGCAGCTACGCTGGTACCCTGTTTCTTTTTTAAGTGGTAATAATAGTGATCATCTGGAATTATCAAGGCTATATGATACCAATTCTTTGAGATGAGAACAAAATTCGTGTTTTTGTTACTTTTTTTGTTGCGTTTCGTTTTTGAGTCGTCAAAAAACGGTGGGTGACCTCCCTAAAAGTGGTATAACTTTTGTTCTGTTTGAAATATTTTGATGGAATCTGACCATCATGTGCAGTTATGAATTGTCTTTAAGCCTATAAAATTCCATTCCGATATTCTTACTTTTGGCCAAGATATTGGCCAGAATAATTAGATTGGTTTTTTGTTACTTTTTGTTTCGTCGTGTTTTTGAATCGTCAAAAAACGATGGGTGACCTCACTAAAAGTGGTGTAACTTTTGTTGTGTTTGAAATATTTTGATAAAATCTGACCATCATGTGTAAATATGAATTGTCTTTAAGACTGTAAAATTCCATTCCGATATTCTTACTTTTGGCCAAGATATTGGCCAGAATAATTAGATTGGTTTTTTGTTACTTTTTGTTTCGTCGTGTTTTTGAATCGTCAAAAAACGATGGGTGACCTCACTAAAAGTGGTGTAACTTTTGTTGTGTTTGAAATATTTTGATAAAATCTGACCATCTTGTGTAAATATGAATTGTCTTTAAGACTGTAAAATTTCAGTTCGAAATTCTTACTTTTGGCCAAGATATTGGCAAAAAACCTTGGGGGGTCTTTTTTTTGGCGCACCCTGTATAATTGATGTTCTAAATGTTCTGCTAGAGTTTGGAATTTCCAGTACTGCTCAGACATGTTTAGGGAATCGGGAAGAAGAACAAAGCTCTGAATCTATTTTGAAGACCATCAAGGTTCCAATTTTTACCAGATCATTTTAACCCCCACCCTCCTACAGTCTGTCTTTTTGAATTTCCCGCAACAAGGAAGTTAGGCAAAAAAGAATATACATAGTAAGCTCTTCATCCAATTCTAGCTAAACGTGCTTAAGACTGTGGTTGTTGTAGGTTTCAGGGTTGTGTAATGTTTGGGGATTTTAGGCGTGGATTGTAGGTATTGTAGGCTGCAGATTACGTCGGTCTTAGAACTGTTTCTGGTTATACCCCAACATGATCCTCTAATACATGGTTAAGCCCCGTTGAAAGGGTTTCGTGAGGTTGTTTCCCTGTTCTTCTTTGGCAGTATTCTCTGAAGTGTCTGCAAGGCTATCAGTTATATGACTGACGTCTAGTTTAGAGGATGTTGAAGATGTGAAGAGAGTGTGGCTATTTTACAGTCTTGCAGAATACAGGTGTGAGTTTTTAGTTCCAGTTTTTAAGTTGTCCTGTCTTATTTTATCTTGCTGATCTAGCATATACACTTGAATTGTTTAAAATTTGCTCTAATTTTATATATAAACTAATATTGTTTGGTGTGGTTATAATTATATCTAATTTGGTTAAAAATACTATTCATATTTCCTTTATTATGGTCAATTGTAGTTGTGAATTTAATCAATTTATATAGCACTGCTTCAAGAGAACCCCTCAGAAGCGCTCCTGACCTGACAGCACCAAACCACAATCGAGGAGAATGTTTTTCAAACGCTTTCGGAAAAGGTTTCACACAAAGACAACTTAGAAGTTCATTTACGTAGATTGCTAGGTAGCCTATGCCAAAGAGATCGACCAACCATAGCAAAGCTTTTATGCAGCACTGTGTCCGTTGAGCCATAGAGGCAACCAGGTCACCTTGCATGGCAGAGTGAAAGCAATAGATGACCTGGAACGGATAGCATTGGCAAACAATTCTCCCCAAGATAAATGTGCTGGCCATTACATGTGAGCACTGAGCATTAGGATCTTAAACTCAATATGTTTTTGCATCTATAGCAGCCAGTACAGTTCTGGGTGTATAAAACTTGATTTAGGCCACCAATCAGGCAAGCTGTGGCACTAAGGTCAGTTGTAATCTGATTCTACTTTTACCGTGATTATGATCTTGTGTAGATTAGATCACAACCATCACAGATCACATCAAATTGCATAAGGTCTGTATGATCTGTCCTGATCATTCATAGTGATTGTGATTGTTATCTGATTTGATTCAATGAAATCTGATATACATTCACAATGATTATGATCATTTGTAACTTGATCTCGTCTAATCTGATCCGCATCCATAGGGATTATAATCTAATCTCATTTGATGTAACATAATCTAATCTCATCTCATCTAATCTCATCTCATTTAATCTAGTGTGATCGATCTGTTTGATCTGGCATTTATATTTTATATAGTGCTCACCTTTACATGTGATCTGATCTTGCTTTTGGTGTCTTTACCTACCTTAGATTGCCTTGGGTCAGGGCAACAGATTCATGAAGTAACCTGTTACTGGTTTGCAGATGAGGTGGCCTGGCGAGTAAGCATTGAGGATGACAATATTTCATAATCAGCTGACAAACAATAATTGACAATTCAAGTGAAACAGGATGCCAGGTTAAAGTCAAGAAGTCGAGTGTTTGTGGTGTCACTGACTGGCTAGGTGATCAATTTCGGTTAAGTAAACAATTTTAATCGTGATGAGTTACATCCGTTCTGAAACAGGGATAGGCTATGCATAATGGGGAGAGATTAGGGGGATGTTGCTGGTTGACTGATGATAATATATCTATACTTCTGTGTATAGATGCATTGTCATGATTAGTTGATGTTGAGTTCTATGCCCCAAGGCAGGTTCGTAAGTTCCTTGACTTTATGCCCCTGCCGGGTGAGATGAGTGAGGTGGTTTCCCTGTTGCCTTCCTCACAGACGATTATGGTTGAGCAACTTGTCCAAGGTCGCTACGTAGTGGCTTGAGGTAGATTAAAACCTACGATCCTCAAGATCCACAAGACATCGAACTTACCACTGCATCCCACACTGGCTTCATGGTTGTCTACTGTTCTGTGGACCGTGTATGCCACAGATCAGCGTTTAATGCTGGTCACAACTGCATGGACACAGTTGGTGTCTGCGAATGATTGAGGGCAACATTAGCATCTATCGCACGTTGTGTCCCTGGCCAGTGCTACTTTGAAGGCATCAGAGTTTGATAGACTGTAGTGAGGAGGCTTCAGAGGGCAAAATCATTACCTTGTAGGTAAATGTTTTCAAGACCAAGACTACCTATCAAGACCAAGACCTGACCTTGAAGAAGACTTTAGACTTTTTAGAGGCTTGGCTAGTTCTTGAGTACCCTCTTGAGTATACTTCATCATGGAACAGAGATTTTGACCCAGAAATGACATATTATATCTGCCTATACTGTACTGTGGTTTGGTTTGAAATTGAAATCTTGGGCTTGGCCTATGACTAAATGGCATTGTGGCAAAAGAATGCTGTGATGTCAGCCAAATATCAGTCATCTATTGTCTGAACAGGATATTGACACTGTTGGCAGTGGTTGGACACAGAGGTATGTTGTATTGGTGGTGGGTGTGTCAGGTTAGGCCAAAAAAAAATAATGCTGTGTTTCCGGTAACACAGCTAAAAAAAATTGGGTAGGTAGGTCGAAAAATATTTTTATTTTGGTAAAATATTTTTATACAGTGACTATCCGAAAAATTATGCCCAACTACTCTTTTTTGCAAAAAGGTACACGCTGCAACAAAGAACGTGTTCTAAGCAAGTATAAACTGCCTATTTCCCGACTGTCTGTACCTAAAATTGCTCTAGAAAACAATTCTGTTAATTTCATTTTGTTGACATCTTTTCTGGTAAGATAAAGTGGGAAGGAAAAGGAAGATGAGTGCAAACAGAACATCACTGCTAGGGGTCGTTCCAGACTGGCCGAGCCAGTGACTAGTTACACCTAGAGGTTGCTAAATTTATTTTCCCCAGTCACCATTAGAGGTGGCTCAAGTGAGAATGATAAGGCTAGAGGTTTCTCAAGACTGGTAACCAGGAAGTAGTTAGGCAGGCGTGAAACTCTAAGGCAATGTCACTGTAAATAAAGAAATTTACACAAAATTTTCCGAGTCGTGGAAATAAAAGTTAGTCGGTTGGGTTACCGGAAACACAAAATTTTTGCCTAAGATCCAACTATATACGAAAGGCAATGTCACCGCATCATGTGAATAAAAAAAAAATTTAAATTTTTTTTAATAAAAACATTTTTTTATTAAAATTTTTTTTAAAAATAAAATTATTTTACAAAATTATTTGAGTCGCGGCAATGAAAGAGGGTCGGTCGGGTTACCGGAAACACAACATTATTTTTTTTGGGCCTTAGTGGAATTGTCTCTTACTAGAGACCTGATGAGATGTGATGTCAGGGTATTACCAGTGATAAACATTGTTAAAAGCAGAAATTATCAGGGTCCTGATGATGATGATGATGATGATGATGATGATGATTTGTATTGATAATGAATTGACCTCTGTATCTATATATCTATATATAATTATATATTATATATTACGTACGTGTGACGTCGTATGTATGTATGTATGTATGTATGTATGTATGTATGTATGCATACCCGGTATATGTATTAATGTATTATGTATCTGGATTTTGTAAAGCAAAGTTTATGAACTTCTCAGAAGGGCTGTGAACATGACTGTCAAAGCAATATTATATATTATATATATATATATATAATATATAAATTTATTTGTTTATTGCATTTGCTATAGCACCCCCTTCAAGCTCACTACTGAGAGGCGCTCCTGATTAGAGTGCGGACACTGCATCGTAGTTTCATGCCTAAGCGCATGAGCAATTGCGAGTGAAGGACTTGCTCAAGGTCTCTACCTGGCAGCCAAGTCTCCTGAGGTGGATTTGAACCTGGAAATCTTCAGCTTGAAGGCACTGAACCCACCACTACACCATAATAGGTGTATGGCAGCCTTTTGGCAGGTGTAACAACAAGAAGGCAGTACCTCTTCTTACTTTTTGGTATAGGCTATACTTGACCAATTGCCAAGATTTTAGGATTTTAATGATGGTTTATCATGCTTGGATAATATTCTAAATCTACAATTCTACATGTATCCATGAATTGCCTCCTTTAAATTTAAGTCTGGCTATGTCCTTGTGTATGGTTTGGCATATATGAATGGGAAATGAGTATGACACATTTTACGAACTTCACGTAAGATGCAAGAGCTCTGCTGTGTTTAACAGTTTAGTTTCTATCAGTTTACAAAATGATGTGATATGCTGAGAAAGTTTCTTAAGCTGCTGCTTGAAGCAGAGTTGTTATTTTCAGTAGATTTTTCAACTGACCAAAACCAGAGAGTGGTTTGCTGTGCAGTAGTTCACAAGGTCGGTCAGTTTCTCATGGGTGAGCGAGCATTGTTTGTGAACGTAATGGCCTCAGACAGAAACAAATCTTGAGCTTCTTGATGATGATCATGATCAATTGATCATGATATCAATCCCTTGTCATCATTCTTTTCCTTTCTTCTTTGAGAGTCGCGGCTTATAATTAATTCGAACTGTAACAACCCGCATGCGTGCATTCATTATGCTCAAGAGTTATTGTGACACTTTGTATGCAGGGCTTTCTATTTTTCCCTCTAATAAAAGTCTTAGCCATTTAATATTAATGATGAGAGTGACATTGTGAGAGTGACTATAACCGAAACTATTGCTCAGTTTGTCAAAAGACAGTATCATTAACAACTGTAGTTTCAATTGCTATGATTAAGATGATCATTGATCATGTTTTGATCATCATGATGGTGGTAATGATAAGTGATAGTAGACATGCTGATAAGGGAGTCCTCTTAGTTCCTTTTGCTCGTACTAACTACTACCATGAAGAATTGAGCCTTTTCTGTAGTTGGTCCAGTGGTCTGGAATGGCCTTCCTTTTGAGCTATGCCTACACCCTGGGACTCTACCAGGATCCTTCCTTACTAAACTTAAAACTGTTCTTTTTGGGCGCGCTGGAGTCGGGAGCGCCTCTTGAGTTTTTTTTACTTGAAGAGGCGCTATATAAAAGTCCGAATGAATGAATGATGACGATGATGATGATAGTAAATCAGTAATTCATACTTTTACATCACTTGACGATGTATTTTCTTATTTGCAGTATGCAAAGTAAATACTTTTACGATGCATTGCAGTACATTTGAGTGTTATGCTGCAGATGGCTGAGGTTGGTGGTGAGGTGGAAGAGGTGGCGTTCCTTCAGAAGTACTATCACCACCTCGTCAAATGCATCCAGCCTTCGTCCTTCTACTCGTGGCTGCGCTCCAAGAATGTCCTGACCGTTGATGAACAAGAAGAGATCGAGAACAAATATCAGATACGAAGTCTGAGGGCTGGTCAGTCAATTCAGTTGTTACATCATGGGTCTCAGGGTTATAATTATTATCGTTATTATGATTTATTATTTTTTATTATTATTATGATTATTATTTTTATTGCTATTATTATTATTACTATTATAATGGGTGGTAGTCATCGTGTGGTTGTTGTTGTAGCATTATTATGATCATTGTTATTATTATTAGTAATAGTAATGACAAAGGCCTGTTGCACGCATCGCAACCCCAGCAGAAAAGATGAGATTTATGGATTTTATGGTGCTTGTAGATTGTAGAAAGTATATTTTGTGCTTGCATTAAAGTTTTTGTTTGTATATTTTTGAGACAGGTTCTCTCATTGACACTATCTGTCGTAAAGGAAAGTCTGGATACATTGCTTTCATGGAATGCGTCGAATATCTCTACCCAGATCTCTTCCAGGACCTTACTGGAAACGAACCACGCTTACCTCCGAAAAGTAAGTCTGTCATCAGTGCATTTGTATGAAGTGGAACTTAGGTCATATTGAATATTGTGTGGTGAAAGTGTGTTTGCAGATTGAAGTTTTGGTTGTGTTTTAGTGTGTAATTTAGGGTTTAGAGATGTGAATTTCATGCATGGTCGCTATTCTTTGCAATGCAGAGATGTACGAAAGAAAATTATGAATTTTTAATTAATTTGAGCTACAACTGCATGTACTAACTTCTGTCTTGCTTGTGTCTAATGCAAACGTTTAATCATAGTTGGCCATTTTGATTTATCTTCAAAGCTTTAGTCAAATTTTTGTGCGTGAGATTGAGCATGTTCGAGGGCTGATTTCTTATTTAAAAAAACAAATAACAAATGACTATAAATCAATTGATCTTCGTAATTTAACTTTGGTTAATCAGGTAAATTCTATTAATTCTGTTGCATAAATGAATCGTGAAAATGGTTTTCAAAAATGTAGTCACTGAGTTACTGCAGAAACTTTAATCATTTCATCTGCTTTAGAACGATTCATCAGCGACATACGTTTGAACCGCAGCAATAAATGAAATGTTAGTTGCAATGAGGACAGTTATTTTGTTGCCATCTTTGATGTTTAGGCTATCAGCATTTACCTTGACTGAAAAATGATCACTTTATTCTTCGTTTAAACATTTCACAATATCATTGCTTGCAATATTGTCTACTCTGGAAATGGAAAATGAGCCTCTTGACGTCGTGAAATAAGTCGTAAAGGATTAATCTAAATTAATCTATTAGACTTTTGAATGCTTAATTGATTAATTAATCATTGAAATCACCTCTGGTAATAACGGTTTGTCCTTGCAGCTGTCAAATTGATCCTGCAATCAGTAGATTTTTCTGGCTAAAGACCGTTTGACCGAGACACTTATAGATGTTTGAAAGTTTTATCTTGACTGAACAATATCTGAATATGAAATAACCAGATAGTGTTTCTGTTTTACTTCCTTGTGATCTGACCTGTGAAATACTGCAACACCCAGATATCAATTGGACGTGTCTTGAATGTCCATTTACTGCAGATAGTAAAATTTAAAAAAATATTTTTTAAGAATGTCAATTGTGATCATACTGCGGTTGGACAGTTTGAGATAATATATGAAGATTATTCATTTTTTCACCCATGAATTTCTGTTGCGCCTCTTCATGGGGACTGCTCAGAGGCACTTCCAACTCTTATTACGGTATTATTTTTATGAACAATTCACCATTCGTTCATCCGTACATATTTGAGTTCAGTGCTAGCATGTGCTGCGGTTTAAACTAATGTTTCTCAATTAAATTCAGCTGCCATGATCACAATCATGCTATAGCCGAGTTTCCATAATAATGGAGTTGCATGTAAGGAATTGATGGTGTTTTTGTAAACTACTACACATGCACAGGATTAGTGCTTGATACTGTTGTTGGGTTTCATATATTTTTATGACCAGGGTGTATTTGTTGGGTAAATGAGGAGCTTGACCTGACATTTACATTGCATGTTGTTGAGGTTTTAGAAGGAATTCAGGGCATTTGGGTATGGTGTCATTGTGGTGTGAGATGTAGAACTGCCACCTATTAGGGCCCCCAGAAATTCGCGATCTTGTGCAGCGCAAATTTTGCTCAAATTTCCAGGTTTAGCGCAATAGCGCAAAAATTGGCAATCCGTGCGATTTTGGCGCAAATTTTGACAAAATCTGGCTAATTTATCTGAATTGGGCTTTGATTGACTTAAAATCACCGCGGCCCATGACAGTTCAACATAGCAACGATGACCGATGGCGATAGTCAAAATGGCGGCGGCCGAATGGGATGAAATCATAGATGAATTTTTAATTAAAGATCGATATTTTTGGCAGTAACGCACAAACTTATAGTATAAAAAATTCCAGAACTTCACGGCCACACAATCAAATGTGTTAGACGAAGTTTCTCAAAGCGGTCACACAGCAGCGTCGCGTGCTGTCTCGGCTGAAGATAAAACGAACGCATTTAATCTATAGGCATCAGGTGTGCACACAAAGACGGAAGGCTGGTACTCAGCACGTTGTGTAGCTTGGTGATTCATTATAATATAGGCATGTATAATACTATTTTGAAGTTACATTTGTAATGAGCGTAGATTTCGGTGGGCGTAAATTTTGCAAAATTAAATTATTTGCGATCGTCTGAATACATTAATCTCATGGTTATCGGAACTTTATAACTGCATTTTTGGCTTGATTGTCTAATTTCTAGAACGGCAAAGCTTTAAACTAAATGACAAAAGCACTGTTAGATACTTTTGTACACTGATTTAAAGAAAAAAATAACGAACATTCTGATATTTTAACTTGCGCGAAATTTGCGCAAATTTATCGTTTTTGGTGCGCAATTTTTTCAATTTTTTGGCGCAAATTTCTGGGGGCCCTAACCTATAGCTGAGCTTGAAGAAATCTTAAGATGTTTTGATGAAGATGCGATCTACTTTCAGTTATCAAGGCATTCCGGAGTATTTGAATGGAGGGAGGCATGGAGATGAGAACTATATTCAAGCTTTGGGGAAATTCCAGGCATTCACTTGTTGTTATGGAGACATAATCTAGTTTTGAAAGCACTCATGGCATTTGATGAGGTTTCAAATGAATTCAGGATCCTCTGTTCTGAGACAGACGCAATCTGTTGTTAGGTTTCGAGGGAGTTCCCGGCCGTTCAATTCGACGCAATACGAATCGTACTCGCAGTACGGAGGTGATGATCATGATGTCGAACGTGATGCAGAAGCTGACTCAAGAGGTTTGCGAGAAGAAGACGAAGCTTCTCGAACTGCAGGAACTCATGAATGGCGTCAAGGTTTGTGAGCTACGACTGCGAATCAAATCCTCACTCATGTCTCATTATTGTAGTCTTGCCTTTACTTCGGTCACCATGTCTTTCCTTATTTGTTGTATTGCTTTTGGTTGCCTTCTTTTGCTGTGTTTTCTTGTAGTGCCTTATTCTTAGTTTTGATTAGTGGCTTCTGTTGCTTTGGTGTCTGATGTAGAAGGCCATGATGCATGAAACCACGCTGTTTTTAGGTCAATAATATCCTGAAGATCGGTCCGTAAGATTTATTCAATAAGCCAATTTGAAAGGCATGTCCTGTTGAGAATAAAATCAATCATTAAGTGATTGAAAAGAGTGATAAACGAAGAGAGTTGTAGAACAATGTTGTTGTAGCAGCAGAAAATGTTTGTTCATCAGAATCTATAGTCGTAGGTTTGACCAGCAAAAGATAAAATGACCTAAAAAAGGTGTTGAATAAGGACAAGTTGAGAACACAAGAGTTCAGGCGGACTTTAAATACTGTTCAATCTTTTATAAACTCTGAGCGACAATTCATGCTATTGGTGGACAGGAAGCCAATACAAAAGCTTTTAAAAGGCATCCATGGGTTATATTTGTAACTTGTCTCGGATTAGCTTAATGTGTGCTATGTTGCCTTGTGTTATTTTTTCGTGGGTCGCAGGGTTTTGACATGCTTTGGCCTTGACTTTCATCATCTTGTCTCGTTATGTCTTGTCTCTTGCTCTGCTCTATCAGGAAGTCTCTCATTCAGTGTCTTTAATGATTATTGATTAGCCATCTGCTCCATGTTTAAGTTAATCAAATCATCGGTGATTGTTTCAGGAGGAGCGCGAAATTGAGGAGAATGAGAAGAGCTCGCTCTACGTTGAACTCGACATCACACGAGAAAAGAACGAGGAACTGAAATTAGACAACGGTTTGCAGCTTTAAAAAGAACTCTTTGATGTTTGTTGTTCTATCAGTTCATCCACTGACCAACATTTGACCAACGGCTTAATTAACTGACAACTGACTTATGCAGCTCCACTTACTTACTGACTGACTGAGTTTTGAAGTTATCAACTGACTAACTGACAGACGTACTACTGGCTCAAGGAATTACTGATGTAGTGGTTGACTTACTGCCTGACTTATTGAGTGTCTACTTGGATAAGCCATGCTTTGTATTCTAGTTGCCTGACTGACCTTTTGATTGACTGACCTGTTGAGTTATTGATTGGTTAATGACTGATTGACTTACTGATTGACTGATTCACTGAGTTATTGACTTGCTGTCTGACTGACTTGTTATTTAGCAGATGACTACCTTATTAACCCACTATTTGACACCGACGGATAGATCACCCAATGGCTTAGATTGATTGATTGACTGCACTTTATTGATTGGTTAATTGATTGATTGGTTTCAGAGGAGTTGCGTAAGAAGCTGGACGAGATGACTGGTGAGCGAGATGCTCTGCAGATTCGCTGTCAAGAGATGCGAGAGAAGAGAGATGAATCGATCGAACAATGCAATCAACTGCGAGAGAAGATGGAGAAGATGGGATGCAAGATGGAGGAATTGAACGGTTGGTATTTAAATGTGTCCAGGTGGTTGGTTGATTGGGGATTGATTGATTGATTGGGAATTGATTGATTTTCCCTGGGTTGTGCTGGGAGCACCTCTGAGTGGTGATGGTTGAGAGGTGCTATATAAATGCTCTGAATTGATTAAGTTAAATTGATTAAATTGATTGGGCGGACTGGTTGGCTTGTGGCCTTGTTGGTGATTGACTGGCTGCTTGATCAATTTACTGGTTGACTGATTTGCTGGTTGATTGGAAGACTTATTTTCGGGTTGACTGGCTGGTTGGAATTGGCTGATTGATTGATCATTTGATTGATTAGGTGGTTGACTTATTGGGATTGACTGGTTGGTTGATCGATTTGCTAATTGATTGGCTGGCTGGTTCAAACATATTGGAGCTATATAAATGTTTAATTCATATTCTCATGGCACCATAATCTGAGTTGTTGCTGTTGTGTTGTGACGCTTGCGCCATGCACAATTGCGCATTTCTTCCTTTTCTCGAATAGCATCACATGCAGAATGAATCCAGTACCATACTTATCTCTTGTCTGAAAGCAAGCGATTTGACACATTTTATTATCAATCCTACATATATGACTTCATGTCGTCGAGGTAATTTAGCTGAGCTATGGGTATGAGTGTTGACAAGATGTGTTGGTTACTTTGTGGCAGGTGAGCTATGGGTATGAGACTTTGAGTGTTGACAAGATGTGTTGGTTACTTTGTGGCAGGTGAGCTGTGGGTATGAGACTTTGAGTGTTGACAAGATGTGTTGGTTACTTTGTGGCAGGTGAGCTATGGGTATGAGACTTTGAGTGTTGACAAGATGTGTTGGTTACTTTGTGGCAGGTGAGCTGTGGGTATGAGACTTTGAGTGTTGACAAGATGTGTTGGTTACTTTGTGGCAGGTGAGGTGCGCAGGGAGCGGTCATTGCCCAGTCGTCAGGACCAGGTGGAGAAGCTGAAGAAGGCGAATGCGGAACTCAAGAAGGAGCTTGATGTCCAGACGTCAAAGATCCTGGCGAAAACTCCGAACAAATCGCCTCATGTGGAACTCACAGAACTGAGGTCACAGTTTGCTGAGCTCGAGAAGAAGGTCGAAGCTGTGAGTTCACTGAGTTCGTTCATTCTTTTATTCATTCATTCGTTCGTTTGTTCATTTATTCATTGGTTAGCTGAAATACACGACGTTACCCGGAAAATTTCGGTTTCTCCCGCAATGCCTCTCTCTGGTCCCACTCCGCCCTTCTTACCCCACCCTCGCGGCCCCAACCAAGCCCCATCCTGGGGTGCCCGGCGAAAAATTTAGATTTTTCACCAGCTATGCACGGTTTCTTAGCGTGGGATCATCGTTGAAACTCGAATTTTTACTATTATTCTGAATCCGCTGGAGTTTCTGCACTGAATTGTTGATGTTGCAAGAGGCACTTTATGAATGATAAGATACGATATGATGTTAATTATTATTATTGTCATTATTTGCTCTTACCCTGCGCTCATCCGTTCTGGCCGTTGGTGAAGTAAAGGGGTATATAAAAAATGACGTCAGGACTCAGGAGGTAATCTGTTTTGTTGGTTGTTGTTGCTGTACAAATAGTTGACTGGTGAGAATGAGGTTTTGTCAGAGCGCTGTGGTGGTCTGGACGACATGTGTACCATGCTACAGGAAAACAACACCGAGAAACAGAACAGCATCCGACATTTCACAGCCGAAAGAGATCAGGTGACAACCACTGCCATCACCACTACCACCACTACCATCACCAATGCTGGAGCACTGCAATCTTGTTGAACTCCATAATCTCCACCTCCACCATCACTGCCAGCATCTTTACCATCATGGCCATCTGACTATACTATACCATCATCATCGTTACCATTATTCTCATCACCATTCATTATAATTAATATCATTGCTACTGTTATTTTAGTCATTGTCATTGTTTTCTTCTAATTGATCCAATGCCTTATCATGATAATTCATTAATCACGTTTTCATGATCATTGTCAGATTAATCATAGTAATGATGACAATATAATAATCATTGTTTTTATCATCATTGTTATCGATTTAATGTCTTCACTACTCTAACTATTGTAATCATAATAAGCATCATCATTCAGATACTATATTAGTGCTTTCTATGTTTAGTGTCGTGAGTCACTGAATGAGTAGTAGAGTCAGATTTTCTGTGTCTTCCAGTACCTGAGGCTCTATGAGGAGTCGGAGAAGAGTCTGTCACGCAGTAAGCGACTTAACGAGGATTTGTCGAGTCAATGTCGCACGTATCTCGATCGGATCTGCACGTTGACGGAAAAGATCCAGGATCTGGACAACGAGATTGCCATACTCAAGGATGAGGCAGGATTCAACCAGCTCCTCCACATTTATCTAGCTCATTTTTTGTCATCTCTGCGGCCATATCTAGACAATTGTACTGGTTGTTTTAATCTGACCATGGTGCTTTAATTTACCTAATCTAGTCTTGGATACAGTGGGATCCAATTATATATGTATAAGATTAGATTAAGGTAATCTGCTTGAATTTACCATCAGATTGACCTTATCTGATCTTGGATACAATTGGATTTAATCTTTAATATTTATGGACCTGGACCATGAGAAAAGAAGACATAAAGAAAATCGAAGCGTTTGAAATGTGGACATGGAGGAAAATGGAGAAGATCAGCTGGACGGAACACAAAACAAACGAGGAAGTTCTGGAAAGGATTGGAGAGGAAAGAGCAATGATTAAAAACAATCAGAGAAAGACAAAAGAAATGGATAGGGCATATGCTAAGAGGAGACAACCTGGTAAAAACGGTGATAGAAGGAAAAATGGAGGGAAAAGAACAAGAGGAAGACCACGACAGATGATGTTGGACACGATGATGACAAGGATTGGATACCAAAAACTAAAAGAGAAGGCCCAGCGGAGGGAAGAGTGGCGACATTGGACAGCAGAACCTGCCTAGCGGCAGAGAACAAGAAGAAGAAGAGATTTATGGACTTGATCTAATCAATGGTGCAATGGAATTTAGTCTTGAATAATTAATTATCTAAAATTCTATGTGATTAGATTAACCTGATCTATTCTTAAATACAATTGGATCTTATCTTACAAGTGTTAATCTATTATTGAGAAAGCTAATCTGATTTTAATCTGATTTTAGAACGAATTCGATGCAATTTGAGATTTGATGTAGAGATGGACACATTGGCATATTAGTTGAATTGCTATTAATTAGAATTGGCATCATCTGATCAGTTAGCAATTTGAATTAGATTTTGATACAGTAATTTATATGTTGTATGTATACAGCTATACATGTATTTAATTATGAATTTGTCAAATTTTGACCAATGCACTGCAAGTAATGGCAGCAAGTTACCATAGTTTCTTTAACTTGCAAGTTTTTTTTCTTGACATATGAAGCTGAAGAGCTCTGCACCTTGCATTAGAATGATTAGATTTACAATTCCTTCATGTTCATTTAAGAAATTGATCGCAATGACTGAATCAAGTTGTTTGAGAAGGCAGTTTTTATTTGTATATATAAAGTATGAAATAAATCTGTTATGATCCTGTCTTAGCATCAAACAATGTCATATCTAATGTTACACGACATTGAGCGTTTGCCGTGGTTGGTCCCTCCATTTGAAATTTGGCCTTCCTTCCACACTAAAGGCTAAACTAATTACTCATTTTTTTCTAATCAGCCGCTCGTTCTTTTAAGACATTTCTTTTCCCTTGGAGTTTTTCATGCTGAGAGCACCTCTGAATTGAATAGTCATTCTGTGAGATTTGCTATGTAGATCTATAAATGCAATACCTTGTCTCACGTGCTTAATCATATCTACAGGTACAATTCCTTGTCTCATATGCTTAATCATGCTAATCTAATCCAAAACCGTTTGAGATCTAATCTATGTTAGTTTTCTGTCTTTCATATGTGTGGTGCTATATCAATTTCTGATTACATTACATTTCGTTTTCTTCAGATGCCACGGCCGACAAAAAAATCACTTACTGCGTATCGTCGCCCTTTCAACAGTGAGTTTTGTTTTCATCTATTATTAGTTGTCCAGTGTCTGATCTTGCCTCACCTCTTCAGTGTAGACAGTGTGTTACATTGAGGTCTGACTGGGTCTTGCCTTTCGTTGCATTGTGTTAATTTACATTGCAAGACCTTATTTTACTTTGTATAGTCTTCTTTTACTTTGCTTTGCTTGCCTAGCCTTGCCTACTTTTACTTTTTCATGTCTCTGAATGGGCTTCTTAACTTCTTGAAATGAATGGATGAATGAAAAGTCTAGTAGTGGCATACACATGCCTGGTCTTCTTTTCATTCTCTTGCGTTGTTTCACTTCATGTTGCCTTTCCTTTCATTGTATTATGTTGACTTGCCTTATCCTACTTTGCTTTGCTTGCCCTTGTCTTATTATGATTCGCCTATATTGCCAATGAATGGGTAATGTACCTACATTGTAAGCACAATTTTTGCTGCCCTTGTCGGACTGGGAGTGTCTCTGGAGGAGGTTTCTTGATCAAGTGCTTTATCAAATGAATTAAATGAATGAATTAAATTTGTGAATTAAATGAATGAATTAATGAAGAAATTAAATGAGTGAATTAAATTTGTGAATTAAATGAATGAATTAAATGAATGAATTAAATGAATGAATCAAATGAATGAATCAGATGAATGAATAATGAAGAAATTGTTTTTTGTTTTTTAGGAAGCGAAGACGATTCAGCGGAAAATAATGTCTTTACTACTGAGTCTGTATCTTTCATTCGTCTTTAATTGAGCGGAACTAAATAAATAAACGATTTGATAAATAAATAAATGATTTCAACGACGACTAGGTGCCGTTCCAGATGTTTTTATATTAGTAATAGGGTGCAAGTCCCTGAGGAATCATGTACCTCGGGGCAAAATTTAAAAAAAATAAAATAAAATAAACCGTTCTGTTTATATGTGTGAATAAATAAACCGTTCTGTTTATATGTGTGTATAAATAAACCGTTCTGTTTATATGTGTGTATAAATAAACCGTTCTGTTTATATGTATAAATAAACAGTCTGTTTATATGTGTGTATAAATAAATAGTTCTGTTTAAGTTGTTTTATGTGTGTATAAATAAACAGTTCTGTTTATATGTGTGTATAAATAAACCGTTCTGTTTATATGTGTGTCTCAAAATGAACCCTGCATATAACGCTACTATGCACGTCTGAAAATATACTGCATATATCTAAAAGTTCTCTTTATGTCTAATTACTTAATAGAAAAAATAGACTATGAGAGTGTTGCTAGAAAGTTCTAAAAATAGATGTGTGCCAAAAATTAAACTGTAATATAGAAAACATGATGGTGTAAAAGAGACTGTCTAAAAATAGACTATTGCTGAAATTATTGCCTTAGGCTACTCGCAGATGTCTGAAGATGTATGCATATGTCGGGGCTTTTATATACAGACTTTTAAGAATTTGTCAAAGGCTTTGGACTGTAGATCAGTACATTACAACAGGAATAAGATTCGAGAATGGTTGAATGCTTTTAAATGGTTGTCTTTGCTTTTCTTGCAGGCGTGCAGGGCACACTTCACCTCCTCGTAAGTACTTCTCCATTTGAATACTGTTTAGAGTTTAGATCCCTGGAAAGTATTCAATGACTATTCAGCTAATTTAGATGCTTCTCATACTAAGACATTGTTGTGCTATTGAGGACTTCGTGATCTATATTGGACTGAAATTTTCCAATGAGTGAAACCACTGCTATGGAGGTTCTCAGATATGATTTGATTAGATTTGTTTGGATCTTATTGGACTGAATCTTTCCAACAGATTTATAAGTTGTCGATTAGAGCTGACTTTAGATTTGGACTTCTGCAACACGTAAAGATTATGAACTGCAACTTTTTCAATTAAAACGATTAGATAAGCTTATTTAATATTATTATTACTAATATTACGCATTTATTAAACACTATTTTCTAATAACTAATTATCAGTCGTTGGCATTGAGAAATTGTGAGGCGATTAATTGCTGAACATCCCTAAACAGTTATTATCTTAGGGTGAGGTGAGGGGAGGGTGCTCGGACAGGGAATTCTCCATGTTTCAAAGCGAGCGGTCTGACCAATTGTGACCCGTTTCTACTATAGGTTGATGATATTTGTATTTATATTAGACAGACTTGATTGATTTGCGGTTTCCATCTGTTTCCAGTTCGACAGGACAACAATGAGTCTCTACGCGTGAAGGACTTGAAGCGACGAATGGGTTCCTATGAAACACTTGGACTCACTGAGCCACTCGTTGTCTTCGCTCCGAAAGAGATCGAGCAGGTGCTGTTCCAGGAACTGAAGAATCATTTCGACATCTGTGGCTATGGTGAGAAGAGATGGAGTTTGTACGGTCTCTTGCCATCAGTCCTCAAAAGACCCATGGGATCATTAGTGTATGTGCACTTGTTATAGCGCCCCTTCAAGCTCACTACTCAGAGGCGCTCCCGACTACAGAATGGACACTGCATCGGGAGTTTCACACCGAAGCGCTGAGCAATTGCGAGTGAAGTACTTGCCCAAGGTCCCTGCGCGGCGACTTGAGGTCGATTTGAACTTAACTCCTCCGGCTGCAAGGCAATGACCAATGTTTGACCATACCAACTACACCACCGCGCTTCATAGTGGAGGGGAATCCAGCACCAATTAAATTGTGAAGATAATAATAGTAATAACATATACATGAAACAATCTTTCTTTTTCAACATCTGTGTTCAGTTTACAACCTGGTCGCTTTCAAAAGTTCTTTTGCTTCACACCATGAAGACCTCACCCACCAGACTTTTATTCTAGAAAGAATAATAATAATACTCTTTTTCATTATTATTAATTATTGTTATTATGTAGTACTGCTTCAGGCCATTAGAAATAGTTACAGACTGCTTGAAGACAAGGATGTCCAAGACAAGTGAAGGGATGGTCAGTGATAGGTGCTTGACCGATGAGATATTCAGTTATGGTCATTCTCTTGGAGCGTCAGTGTCTGATTTGTGAGCAACCTTGACTCGTCTTGTAAACAAGTAAATTGCCTAATCTTGTCATCTCTATATGATCTTGACATGTCTGCTTAACCTTGACATGTCTGAAATGCTCTAAATGACCTTTACATGTCTATTTAACCTTGATATATTTGAATGATGTTGACCCGTTACTTTAGAAACATGTCCAACAGATTCTCCTGAGGCGTCGCATGTCACAGAATGTCCAGATGTTGTCTACTTCAAGAAGTCTGCAACGTCTTACAGTTTTATCCGGAAGGCTCAACTCCGACGGCGGGTCAGCCATTCTCTCTTGTTTTCTTATACAATCTGTGCTGTAATGCTTGTGACTTGAATGCAGATTTCATATTTTCATTTTTTAAATTATTTGTTATTTTATAAAAATTTTCCTTTAACTCTAAAACCTGCCCAGGACCCTTGCAGAGAACTTTTGATGGTCCACTAATACGGTAATTATTTGCAAGGGAATTTCGCATTCACCTGTTGTTTTGGGTCTAGCCTTTGTTGGTGATGGGCTAATATTCGATTCTTTACCTCTAGAGTGGTAAAATAAAAAAAGCTTGAAAACTGCTGAATTAGATGGTGGTGCATTGAAGGGATGAATGATGTAGATAGATAGATAGATGACAGATGGAATGAATAAGAGGTCGAATTGATGAATGAGGGAATGAATGGACATTTGATTGGGAATTAATGGATAGATGGATGAATAGAGAAGAAAGGACAATGATAAGAAAGGAGGAAAAGAACAATGAAGAAGAACGAGATAGATGATGATGCTTGACTGGATGATGGAGGATGGATACCAGAAACTCAAGGAGAAGGTGCAACAGAGGATAATAGAGTGGCAACATGTGAATCTGCTTGGGGGCAGAGAACCCGAAAAAGATAAAGGATAAATAAATAGTCACAATAGTGGAATGAATGGACATTAGAATGAATGTATGAATGGACATTAGAATGAATTGATAATTGCTTCATTGCATACTTGGCTGCCTCCTCATTGAAGTGTGTTGTTTAGTATATTTCTCTCATGCTCTGCTTGATTGATGTGTGACTGTTTGTGTGTAGGAGCGGAACACAGTGCTCATGTCGATGCCGGTCCACTGCGTACGAATGATGAAGGAGCAGTTGAAGCTCGACCCAATTGTTGTCATCATCAAGTTCAAAAGCAAGGATGCCATTCCGTATGTTGGGAATTAATTTTATGCTAATTTATTGAGGTTTATGTAGATTTATGCAAATTTACATAGATGTATGCAGACAATGCAAATTTATTCGCTGTTCATTGATGGATTGTTAAATTTTTAGCGATTGTTTGATGCAAGTGGTTTTTTATTAATCCGTGCATGGTTAGATTAGGTTATTCAGTTTGCTTGCTAATTATCTCATTTTTATTTTCTTTCCATCATTCGATTGTTCATTCATTACATAATTCATTCAGTCAGTTATACTTTAATTCATTCGATATCTTCCATCAATTCATCTTCCTGTTATCCATTGATCCAGTTACATTTATCTGCTCATCTGCTAATCTCGTTGTTTTAGAGAGTACACACCTGAGGAAGAGACTCTGAATAAGCCGCCTGCCATCAAGTTTGGTAAATAAATGTCTTGTAGAACTTTGAGCATTATCTCATTTGCTGGAATATAATTGGGAAAAGATGTCAGACAGTAGTTTTCTGTAGAAGCAAGTTGAGTTTAGAATTGAGCTTCAATCCTAAGAGATGCGTTTTCCTAAGAGATGCGTTTAATGGATGTAGGACATTGTTCATTAACCACAGATCCCCATGGACAAAATACCATGATTTTGAGTAGAACATGTGGACCCATGGAATAATCCCCCATCGTTTTTAATGCAAGTTTCATATAAAATAAATTCTAAGAACGTGTACTTTGGAAAAGAGAATAGGGCAGCTTGACCATTAGCCACTGTCTGTAGAAGTTTAGAATTAAGATATGAATTTTCAATTGTCTTGAGATAGTCACTGAACTTATTTGTTTACAAATGTTCTCTGGTAAAATATGTTCAAGATATCTACTTGAGTCATCTTTGAAGAATTGATTTGAAGATATTCTTCCAGAAATTCTCATGATATGACAATTAGTTTAAAGAAGTTCCTTAAAAGATGTGTCATCATCATCTTCAAGTTCTCTGTTCTTGGTCAGATTGACATGTCCACTGTTGTCCTGTGGCACCATTCTTCGTGATGCTCAGCTTCCTCCTTCAGCCTGCTGTATCCATTTACTATCATCCAGTCCAACAGCATCCATCTATGTGTCTTCCCCTCATTGTCTTTCCCTTAGTCCTTCCCTCCATGATAGTTCGCATCCCCTCTGAGCATGTGACCGATCCACCTCCTTTGTCCCTCTTTGATAGCAGCCATAATTATGAGATCCTTCCTCTTCCACCTTATGTAACACCTCTTCGTTTTGTTGGTCTTTTTGCTTTGTTCAACTGACCTTTTCCATCATTCTTGAATTCTCATTTGCAGTTCTCATCATGGTCGACGTGGCGCTGAAGAACAATTTCTCATCCTCCGCAGCCGGTGCCATCATCGCCGATCTAAAGGACACTGTCCGTCGAGAGAACAGCTTGCGAGGAGTGAGCTCCAGTGAGTCGTAGCCACGAGCAACTGAGCAAGATCATGGGAGCAATCACCAAGTAGCAGTGAGCAGTAGCTGAGCACATGAAGCTTTATAGATGTGATCAATGTCTGAGTAATTAGATGCTGGGCAAATATGACAATGATGAGCTCAAACGACTGTATGCATAAGTGTTATGATGTGTGAATTGTGTTCACATAGAGGCACATGTGAGAAGAAAGACTTTTCTTAGTAACATCTGAACCCACAAGCAGCAGTTGAACAAACCGGTGTTTTTATTTAGACTCTTTACAAGTCTGTGAAGTTTTCGTTTTTACCCTATATTCAGGCACTATGCGTGGCGGGCAAAAAATAGAAGTGTTCTTTATCTGTGCGGCATTAATGGGATGTTGTTGAAAATATTTTTTTTAAGTGAGTTATTTGACACCATTTTATTAATCGTGCTTCTTAATACAATTCCAATTATGTATTATGAGTTTTGTTGATGAATGCAAAACAATCAATGCCTTGGTGATTTGATTAAACGTGCATTGGATTGTATATAAGCATTTATAAAGCACCTCTTACAGACTAGTTATTCAGAGGCGCTCTCAGCGTGACAGCCCCGAGGAAATAAAAAAGACTTCACGTGGCGAAGAGCCGAAGATGATACCACCAATAAAATCTTACTAAGGATAGTGGGAGGGAGGTCACTCCACATAAAAGGGCCTACAATTGCAAAGATTTATATTCCATCATTTCGGAATCATTTGTTTTAATTGAACATAGTCGATCTTTTCTAATCTATTGCCTTCCAAGTATCGTAATTAAATCACTGAGGCATTGATTGTTTAATCAAATCACTGAGGCATTGATTGTTTAATCAAATCACTGAGGCATTGATTGTTTAATCAAATCACTGAGGCATTGATTGTTTAATCAAATCACTGAGGCATTGATTGTTTAATCAAATCACTGAGGCATTGATTGTTTAATCAAATCACTGAGGCATTGATTGTTTAATCAAATCACTGAGGCATTGATTGTTTAATCAAATCACTGAGGCATTGATTGTTTAATCAAATCACTGAGGCATTGATCACTATCAAGTTTCAAACAAACCCCACTGCTGCCAGGGACCACCAACTAAAGCCCATGCCGTGAGTCATAATTGATTGGGGTTGAAGTACTGAAGACAAATTAAGCTTTACCGTATTTGACCTGCTGCTATCCCGGGATCCTGGGATTGACTCATTTGTAATCCCGGGATTGACCAAATGCCCCGGGATTACATTCCCTAGTTGGCACTAATTGCACAAATTGATTCCTTTATATTGTTGCTAGATGTGTGATATAATTATATTAATGGTAATTTTTCTGTTGATCTTGCAGTGTACTTCATAATTGATTGTTTTGTTAAGTAATGAAATGCTTCATTGTTTTTTTGCTCAAGTATGGATATTAATTTGTATTGAAATAAATTATGATTGATCTTCGATTTTCAATAATTGATATTTCTTCAGTATTTCCATTTCAAACACAGTTTAAAAATAACTTTTTGCGTTCTGTGAGAGGAAGACCAATTCCATGAAGAAATTGGATTACATGGTGTTCATTAACAGGGTTTAAAGTGTTTCAGAAGATGTATAGTCTGTGTTGGAAGTACTACTGTCCACTACAAATTAGTGTGAAGCGCTTAGTTGCCTATTTTCCCTAGAAACTCCTGAGAGGCGCTCCCGACCTGACCAAACCACAATCAATGAACTATGAGTAAAGACTCATCCCCCTAGTCGTATGAACTTCCCATAGATAGTGTATGGCCTGTATACTCGTTATTGCTGAGTTGGAAGTTAACGTGAGAGAAACTTTTTAACTAAGGAATGACTAGCGGCAAAACTAGAGTATCGGGGGACCGACATGTCGATTAGGCTCAGGTTAGGTGTGAGGGTATGGCAAGAAACATTGTCACCGTATTTAAACGTAGTCGATTGGCATTATGTTTAAGTAAAAATTACCTTAGGCCCCTATAGCTTTATGCGATCAGTCCATACAGACGCACTATTACCTACATTGTTTTGGCATGAACACAATCTGGCGTAACTATAGTATCGGGACCGAATGACGACACTAATCCTAACCGACCCTCACGACGACTAAATCTAACCTAACCGACCCTCACCGTGCCTCACGACGCCTAGCCTGATCCTAGCCGACCATTACGACGCATAAGCCGCCTACCTTGATCCTAACCGACACGTCGGTCCCCGATTCTATAATTACGCCCACATTCTTTTAAAACAACTTTTGTAAGCCGCTGAAAATCAACATTTTAAGGCCAACCGATCTATTAATAAACTGTAAAGATAATAATTGTGAATCACATTTGCGTCTTCGATCGTTCGTCCAATTCAAACATCTTCAGAACCTACAAATCAGCCTTCACGTTACTTCACGTATCTTAATTTTGCATTGTTTCATAATGGTTTCTAAGCAACGCCTCTGCATTGTCACAAAGCAGCCCTCTGTCGAATGATCTATTACGTCTTTTAATGGTCAAGTAACGCCCGTTACGTCATAATCAACTTAGTTCTTCTTTACATAAAAATGACTTAGCCTAAATAAGCTATATAGGCCTATATATAGAATATAATATGTGTATATATATATATATAAATATATATATATATATATTTATGTTCCTATGCAGAAACAATAATAAGTCAAAACTATAAATTACGGCATTACGCCAAAGCAATTTTTGATTCGACGGCAACGTCCTCTGTTGTCAAACATTTTGATCTATGACGTCAAATTGAACTTCAATGAAAATGACGTCATACAGTGTTTAATCTAGACGTCTCTGGGGGGGGAAAGTTCCCCCCCCAGGATTGACATTTCCCCCCCAGAAAAATTTGACGAAAAGATATTGGTTTTTAGTTACTGCTTTCATCATTGTTTTACATGAAGTCTTATAATATATCGTGATATTATTTATTATTATATGATTATAATGACTTTATTTTACTACCATAATATATGATACTATCATGCTAAGAGGACACCTTAAAATGCAGCCATTGCAATGTGGAAATTCAAAAAGTTTCTAATGCATCACTGAAAAAGTACAGCTATTTTGTCAAGATGTCACCTTAAAATGCTGCCATTTTAATGTGAAAATTCAAAAAGTTTCTAATGGATCACTGAAACAGTACAGCTATTTTGTTAAGATGACCCCTTAAAATGCTGCCATTGCAATGTGGAAATCCAAATATTTTCTAATGGATCACTGAAAAAGTACAGCTATTTTGTTAAGACACCTTAAAATGCTGCCATTGCAATGTGGAAATTCAAAAAGTTTCCAATGGGTCACTGAAACAGTACAGCTATTTTGTTAAGATGACCCCTTAAAATGCTGCCATTGTAATGTGGAAATTCAAAAAGTTTCTAATGGGTCACTGAAAAAGTACAGCTATTTTGTTAAGACGACACCTTATTGCAATGTGGAAATTCAATAAGTTTTTAATGGGTCACTGAAACAGTACAGCTATTTTGTTAAGATGACACCTTAAAATGCTGCCATTGCAATGTGAAAATTCAAAAATTTTCTAATGGGTCACTGAAAAAGTACATTTATTTTGTTAAGACGACCCCTTAAAATGCTGCCATTGCAATGTGGAAATTCAAAAAGTTTCTAATGGGTCACTGAAACAGCACAGCTATTTTGTTAAGACGACATCTTAAAATGCTGCCATTGTAATGTGGAAATTCAAAAAGTTTCTATCGGGTCACTGAAACAGTACAGCTATTTTGTTAAGATGACCCCTTAAAATGCTGCCATTGTAATGTGGAAATCCAAATATTTTCTAATGGATCACTGAAAAAGTACAGCTATTTTGTTAAGACGACCCCTTAAAATGCTGCCATTGCAATGTGGAAATTCAAAAAGTTTCTAATGGGTCACTGAAACAGCACAGCTATTTTGTTAAGACGACATCTTAAAATGCTGCCATTGTAATGTGGAAATTCAAAAAGTTTCTATCGGGTCACTGAAACAGTACAGCTATTTTGTTAAGATGACCCCTTAAAATGCTGCCATTGTAATGTGGAAATCCAAATATTTTCTAATGGATCACTAAAAAAGTACAGCTATTTTGTTAAGACGACACCTTAAAATGCTTCCATTGCAATGTGGAAATTCAAAAAGTTTCTAATGGGTCACTGAAACAGTACAGCTATTTTGTTAAGTTGACCCCTTAAAATGCTGCCATTGCAATGTGGAAATCCAAAAATTTTCTAATGGGTCACTGAAACAGTACAGCTATTTTGTTAAGACGACACCTTAAAATGCTGCCATTGCAATGTGGAAATTCAAAAAGTTTCTGATGGGGAGGGCGCATCCCCCTCCCCATACCCCTTCTCTTCCCAGACTCGGTGCTACGCGCACCACGAGCGTCCTTCGGACATTCGAATGTCTCCCCCCCAGAAACCCCAAATCCCCCCCCAGAGGAGGGGGACTAGATTAAACACTGGACGTCATAATGCTGGCTGCACTCGATCGTTAGACATGGGAAGAGAATTCTCCGACTAACAGTAACATCACTAGGCTATTAATTTTATAGGCTGAGTCTGTCTGCCGTCCTGCTTTCTTTGTATCGAAATCCTGATCTCCAAACTTCTAATGCGCCACTCGAAAGCCAAACGCTAGCGCTGCGTTGAGTCAAAAAGGCAAATAATTTTTCGTTTATTCATCAGTCCGCAGCAGGGCCGGATTAAGGCATGTTCGACATGTTCGGCCGAACAGGGGCCCCCACACTTTAGGGGGCCCCCGCACATGCAATAATATTTTTCATCACTGTTAATCATAATAGTAAAAATGAGTAAAATATCTCGGAACAAATTGTCAAATTATTTGAAAACTATTGATTTTAGCATAATATATAGACTTACAACTTTTGAGCATGTGTGGGGGCCTTATTGGAGTTTGAAATTCCAAGCAGATCAACTTATCTTAAATCTTCCAGAAATTCTAGCAAGGGCTATCAGTTTTAACTAGCCTGCTTAGAACTATATGATTTTATAGCCTACACTTAACACCTGTTCCGATCGGAATTCAAGTGATAATATTTTATGCAACGCATTTATGAAATGGCCTCATTATACACTCTTTGCCTTTACGAATTAGATCTAGGCCTAGACTACTTGCGTAAACGCGAAAATATAGGGATTATAGACCTGTACGTATTAGTGTGGGATCAGCGGCGGCGCTACAGAAGGACAAATCATGGCAAATGCCCTGGTACAAATCCTTTGCCTTGTCGTTGTCCTGCCATATAAGACTGCTAGAATATTTTCCGTGCCAAGAATTTATTTAGGGCATAAATCGCTTCTGCACAATTTACTTGTATGACTGCCCTGACCAGTGGCGGCGCTAGGGGGCTGGGGCTAAGCCCCCCTACAAGCGGCTCAGCCCCCCCTAAAAAAAGGCCATCCGAGGTTTTTTACATTGAAAAATTCACGATTTGGGGGCTTCAGCCCCCCCAAACTGAAATCCTGGCGCCACCACTGGCCCTGACTATAGATGCCCTGGTTAAAAAAAGTCTGATTCTAATATTCTTATAGCCTACGGCAATAGATGAATAGCCTACTTTAACACTATAGACTGGAATATAAAAAGACATTTTAAAGAAGAATGATCGAATTACTAACAATGGCGGCGCCAGGATTTCAGATTTGGGGGACTGATTCCTCACGTAGAAAATTTTCCATTCTCATCCGCAAAATTTTCTGCCGACCTTCATTTTTTAGCCCGCTCGGATTCTCATGGAAATTTTTCGTTTTCATCCGCCAAAATTTCTGACGACCTTTTTTTAGTCATCCGGTTGAAAATTGTAAAAAAAAACGGATGGCCTTTTTAGCGCCCGGGTTGCCTTTTATAGGGGTCTTAGACCCCCTAGCGCGCCACTGATGATTACTAATAGAGGAGTGTTGATTTGTTGAATATAACACGTTTTGTGTCAATTGTGTGTCCTTTTCTCAGTGAGTCTGTAAGGTTGGGGCCCCACAGTTTTACCGAACAGGGCCCCCACATTTGTTAATTCGGCCCTGGTCCGCAGTGGCGGCGCTAGGGAGGGCTGGGGGGGCTAAGCCCCCCTACAAGAGGCTCGATCAGCCCCCCCTAAAAAAGGGCCATTCGCAATTTTTTACAGTGGAAATCCACGATTTTGGGTTGACGACTAAAAAAAAAAAAAGGTCAGAAATTTTGGCGGCGAAAACGGAAAATTTTCATGAGATTTCGGTCGATGGCTTCAGCCCCCCCAAAACTGAAATCCTGGCGCCGCCACTGTCAGTCCGGTTGACAAAACGCAACCGGTTAAAGTATGCAGTTAGGCTCTAAAGTGCGAACAATGCGTGTTAGAATGTTAGGCTATATGTAAGGTTATTTGTTTAGGCCCTATTTAAAAAAAATCAAACTATCCAAAACGCTGTATGCTTTTGCGTAGGGCGTTCATAAAAAATTGACAGCATATCTAGGCTATTATTTTATCATTTTATGGTTTAGTTTTTTGTAGCTGGCCTGCATATTTTTATATGAAATTCTTGGGATAAAGTTAATCGAGGGAGGGTGAAGTTGGGACTTGCGGGGGCCTTTGCCGAATTCGAAAGTTAGGCATATATATATATATATATAGGCCGTCTAGCCAATAATGGATGTCGTTGCAAGCGGCATAGATCGCGAAGAGCATGAAGCTCGATCGATCATGACATCTCTTAGGTCTTAGCAGCTATAAACAGCACAGCCCGTCATGCAGTTGTGCCAACGATCGATCAGACGCCTCAGCTTGAGGATGTGAAAGCCGACATCGCACTTGTAAACTTGTTCAGAGGTTAAATCTAACGCTCTCTCTACTTTAAGAAATTCCAAGATCCTGCCACCAAATTCCTAGAGGAGAAGAGATTATACGTTTAAGAATAGAAAATAACTTTAACCGAAAACGTTGTGACGAAACATGAAAATATTATGTTGTTTAACAATCACAATTCACAACCATTCACAGAAATACTGAGCTATAAGAACTGACAAAGTGACAGATCGACCGAAGCACAACATAATTGATCTAACAAATTACAATGTCTGCAATTTACAATTTGTACCCTAATGATAAAAAACGTCTTTCAGTAGCAGCTGCTGATCGAGTGATTCGAGTCATTTCTTATCTGATTCGCTATCGCAGTCTGAATTAAATGTCCGATAAATGATTTATAGCGCGCAAACATGTAAATGCAATCATGTAATGTAAACATGTAAATGTAATCATGTAAATGTAATCATGCAAATGGTAATCATGTAATGTAAACATGTAAATGTAAACATGTAATGTAACCATGCAATGTAACCATGTAATGTAACCATGCAATGTAACCATGTAATGTAAACATGTAATGTAAACATGTAATGTAAACAAGTAATAATCGCGTAAATGCAATCATGTAATGTAATCATGTAGATGTAATCATGTAGATGTAATCATGTAGATGTAGTCATGTAGATGTAATCATGTAAATGTAATCATGTGATGTAGGCCTAAATCTCCGAGAGCTTAATTCTCAGTGCCCACAATAATTACAAAAGTCACGTTCGGGGCACCAAGCTTCAACACTGGCGCTATATAAAATATATAAAATCAAGTCCGTTCTGCAAAAGCCAGAACTGCCGTGTTCGTTCCAGTACCGGGTACCAGATGAAAATCCTGGGAGATTAAGCCGTATAGACCTAGCCTATATAGGGCATACAGCAGCATCAGCCTACTGAAAGATTGTCATGCAAAATACTCAAATCCGAAAATCTTGGAAAATCCAGGAAATGTTAAGAGCAAAGAAAATCTTTGGGCAAGAGTTACGACCATAAATTCCTTATAATTAAGATTATAGCTTCAGAATTATTATTATCTTACGGATGCTGGTTTTAGGCCTATAAACCAACAGGCCTACATAACGTTTCTTCTGCATGGCTATAACTGGACCGGTGACAACCAATAATTACATTCGAGTATCGTTTATGCAGCGCAATTTTTACATGTCACGTGAAACGTCTCATAATTACGTACTGCAGCCCTGCAGTTACTACTAATTTTTGGGGAAGCCTGTCTTTGACATCTTAGGTAATGGGATTTCGACTCTACGCCGTTCGCTAAAGGAATTACGATGTCGCAGTGACGTCATCCGGCTTCGACGTCAGTCTTTTCTGGAAAATACCTCAGAGCGAGTGACCGACTCTAGTCGTTTGGTCGACGCGCGTCACGTGACTAGAAAAGTAGTTCCCGGATGGACGTTTCGCAGTTGTAGCTTTGCGCAGACAGAACGCCTCCTTAAAACCTGCAAATAAACTTCTTTCACAATATGCAATACGGTATTTTGCTATTACCGTCACGTGTTGGATCAGCAAGACCGGTGGTTTTGAAAAACAATTAATCCTGGCAAAATTCGGGATCAGTTATAAAATAAATAAACATGACAAATCAGTAATCCCAATAAATAATAAATTGGTCTAGATTATGGCATTGACAAGACTTTGTGTTGTACCTGTTGGCTATAGCCTACTAGCCTACTAAAGAATCTAATTTCTTACGTAGCGTATACGCAGTGCTTAACGATCCGATGATTCGTCTGGGTATGAAAGCCACGGACGAAGATAAACTGATGCACGTAGTAAAGTAATAGACGAATGAAGTGATGAATTAATTTATCTTGACACACACTTGACAGCGGTGGGAAGGGAGGACAATTATTTATGCTGTGAACAAAACAACTGACCTCTTCGAAAGTTGGTATTGAAGCAAGTGTAGATGATGGGGTTGATGGAGCTGTTCGTGTATGCCAGAAGGTTGCCATAGTACTGCAGGTCGTCGTACCATCCAGGTAACTGCTGAAGATGAAACAGAAGACCATTCAGCAAATATTTATTTATTTAAGCAGTTTATGAACTTTTGCGTGTTTGCCTCTATGTCCTGTGTCCGATTCTCCGTAGTCCGTATGTAGGCCTACGATTGTCTCTCTCTCTGACTCTCTCTTTCTGTCTCTGCCTCTGTCTATCTGTCTCTGTCTATGCCTGTCTGTCTGTCGCTCTCTCTCTCTCTCGCTCTCTCTCTCTCTCTCTCTCTCTCTCTCCCTCCCTCTCCCTCTCCCTCTGTCTCTCTCTCTCCCTCCCTCTGTCTGTCTGTCTGTCTGTCTGTCTGTCTCTCTCTCTCTCTCTCTCTCTCTCTCTCTCTCTCTCTCTCTCTCTCTCTCTTTCTCTCTCTATATTATCTCCCTCCTTCCCTGTAAAGACTTGGAAATGCCTTCTGGGAATTGATTGATTAATTGATTGATTGATGTTACGCTAAGTGTAGCATGAATTTATAAGACGACAGACGAATAGAAAGACAGGCAGAATAGGCAGACAGCGTTTGCCCTTTGTTCTACTATCCGTATGCCTGTGTCCTTCTATCCGTATGCCTGTGTCTTTCTATCCGTATGCCTGTGTCCTTCTATCCGTATGCCTGTGTCCTTCTATCCGTATGCCTGTGTCTTTCTATCGAAAGAACTGCAGTTTAAAGGTAGGATAATTAAAAAATCGCCAGTTTATTAAGAGGTCAATGAGTGAATTAGGAATTAAAACCTACAACAGACCTTAAAATGATTATTCAGCTAAGGACACAGTAAAGCACCACCACAATGACCACAGTGACCTCGGTGATTCACAGTGACCACAGATGGCCTCAGTGACCACAGATGGCCATATAAGACCTCGCTAGTCAGACGAACGCCCATCCCAACCAACCCTATCAGGCTTAATTCCTCCCAAGGCAAGCCCTCTGACCCCAGTTTTACCCCACACCCACGGAATCCCCCACTCCTCCAAGCATTGCCAATAATCGACCAATGACGTCAGAAGGCAATCATCGACTGACGACGGTGTGCCTCTTCCTCCTCTTCCTCCTCCTCTTCCTCCTCTTCCTCCTCTTCCTCCTCCTCTTCCTCCTCCTCTTCCTCCTCTTCCTCCTCCTCTTCCTCCTCCTCTTCCTCCTCTTCCTCCTCCTCTTCCTCCTCCTCTTCCTCCTCTTCCTCCTCCTCTTCCTCCTCTTCCTCCTCCTCTTCCTCCTCCTCTTCCTCCTCTTCCTCCTCCTCTTCCTCCTCTTCCTCCTCCTCTTCCTCCTCTTCCTCCTCTTCCTCCTCTTCCTCCTCCTCTTCCTCCTCCTCTTCCTCCTCTTCCTCCTCCTCTTCCTCCTCCTCTTCCTCCTCTTCCTCCTCCTCTTCCTCCTCTTCCTCCTCCTCTTCCTCCTCTTCCTCCTCTTCCTCCTCCTCTTCCTCCTCTTCCTCCTCTTCCTCCTCTTCCTCCTCCTCTTCCTCCTCCTCTTCCTCCTCTTCCTCCTCCTCTTCCTCCTCCTCGTCCTCCTCCTCCTCCTCCACCTCGTCCTCCTTCTTCTCCTCGTCCTCCTCCTCCTCGTCCTCCTCTTTCTCCTTCTTCTCCTCCTCCTCTTCTTCCTCCTTCTCCTTCTCCCTCCTCCTCTCCTCCTCCTCCTCCTCCTCTTCTTTCTTCTCCTCCTCCTCCTTTCTTCCTCCTCCTCCCACTCCTCCTCCTTCTCCTCCTCCTCCTCCTCCTCCTCTTCTTCCTCCTCCTCCTCCTCCTCCTCCTCCTCTTCTTCTTCCTCCTCCTCCTCTTCCTCCTCCTCCTCCTCCTCCTCTTCTTCCTCCTCCTCCTCCTCCTCCTTCTCCTCCTCCTCCTCCTCCTCCTCCTCTTCTTCCTCCTCCACCTCCTCCTTCTCCTCCTCCTCCTCTTCTTTTTATTCTTCATCCTCCTTCTCCTTCTTCTCCTCCTCCTCCACCTCCTCTTCCTCTTCATCCTCCTCCTCCTTCTCCTTCTCCTCCTCCTCCTTCTCCTCCTCCTTCTCCTCCTCGTCCTCTTCCTTCTCCCCTCTTTCTCCTACCCTCCTCCTCCTTCCTTTCAGAATCCGACGACCGACGATGGTGACTCGGATGAATTCGGAATCAATTAGGAGCAGCCCATCTCTCAGCGCAGACACGTTCAACGCCACCTTGTGCTGGCAATCTGTATTGTCTGAACATATGTAGACAATAATTGTGGCCAAGATAAGGATGGAATATTGTTGATATTAATATTATTATTCAGTTTTTATATAGCGCACCGTCAGGTAAGCTACTCAGAAGCGCTCCCAGTCCAACCGCGGTTAAATGAGGCAGTTTTTAAGTTCATATATATAGTGGTGTTACCTCTAGGCACCAGGCAATGCACAACAGGGAGCTCGTTCCAGGTTTTAGGGCCAGCCCCTGATATCTGATACCTTAAAACTGCAAGATTTGAACTTTGAAGGTTTTGGCTTGTGAGCACTAATAAAATAATAACTAAATTTCTCAAATTAATAACAATGGTCTGAATTTCATTATAAACTAGCTGGGGTACCCGACGTCGCCCGGGAAATTTAGAATTCGACCCGCTCCGGCCACAGCCCCACCACACCACACCTCGCCACACCCCGACCTCCACCAGTAGGCTACCTGAGAAAGTTGGGTTTTCGGGAAAAATTCCTCCTCCCAGTCCCCCCACCTCCACCCCACACCTCCACCATCACCCCACCACCCCCACCCCCACCCCACCCCACACCGCGACCCCCACCGGTACGCCAGCCGTGAAATATTGGTTTTCGGGAAAATTCCCCCTCCCAACCCCCACTCTCCCAACCCCCACTCACCCGACCCATCCGACAACACCCCACCACACTACGACCTCTCCACCGGTAAGTCACCCGTGAAATTGGGATTTTCGGGGGAAAATTTTCCCCCGCCCCCCGCCGGCCCCTGCGGGCCGAGGTTGTGCTGGGTGGAGGCAAGGTGGTCCGTGTAAAATTCTGTCTATCTATAACGTTTCAGGTGAACAAGTGTGAAGATATGCATGGCAAAGGCAGAAAAAGTAGCGAAAATGACGGTTTTTGCTCCCCCACCCTGGTCCCGAGAGGGGCCAGAGATTCGCGAACCCCTCTGCTGGGTATCCCAAGCCGGGACGGACACAGTATAGTGAAGGTTTGGAGTGAAGAGCTCAAAAACTGTTGAAATCTATCTATGTAATTTATATAGCGCCCCTTCAAGAACTCTAGGCCTACTCAGAGGCGAGTATATGAAATGCATCCCGGACAAAGAGACACACGGAATCTTCTCTTTATTTATAAAGATTTGGGGCATAGCTTGTAACTAAATTTCTCGAGACCACAAAAACCGAGCTAGACCTGAATTTCTCAACGCTGGCAATTCACCGTTTCGATGATATGCGCTGATGAATTTTTGCAGCCAATTTTGCACAGTCACAATTTTACGACTTTTATCCCTTGCAGATATAGCTTGCCTTGATTACCTTTGTTACCGTTTTATGAAACCGATGAACTCCATATATCTCTGATGCAAGAACAAATAAACGAATTAATTATACATTGAGGGCACGCTCTGTCTTTTTTTGCTCCTATACTGCGGTCAGCCGCGCTCTTCAATTATCCATGCTGTGCAATATGTGCATACCAATGATGATGCAATGCATAATTATTCGAAGCACTGCGACTGCATTGTATATTATATGGACGAGACGGGAGCGACCATCTCTAGTGTCTAGATTCTATACGCAGCTGTATGTTTACCGCGAAAATTGTCTTATCCACAATCAAAATATTGTATCAACGTAAGCTGATTACGCGAAAAGTCTAAACGAATCTCGAGTCGTCTCTCTCGCAAATGCCAACCGTCAGTTGTAGCCTACATAAAAATTATAATAGTATGCTTCAAAGTAATCAACGCACCAATAATTATGCGTTCAGTATGGAGAACTGGCTTTTGCGTTCAGTATGGAGAACTGGCTTTTGCGTTCAGTATGGAGAACTGGCTTTTGCAAGACCATAAGAATTTATTTCCCGTATGTTACTGCTCCAAGTGCGCATTGCATGGCCGTGAGACTGTAGTATACATGGGCGGAGACTGGTTGGGGTGGGGGCCCGGGGGGGGGACATAGAGCGACCCCAGAGTTTGTGGTCAGAAGACGAAGATGCTTATATCCCCAATATTTAATAAATCCCATTGTGAATGTCTACAGCAGGGGTTCTCAAACTTTATTTTTATTCTACCCCCAAGTAAAAAAAATCAACTGATGGCGTACCCGGGCTTAAAACCAGAGTGTGTGGAGAGCTATGCTCTGTGCTAAGGAGATTCTTCGCTCATGCACTGCTCCTAAATCAAATCCCGAATATACTATGAAATGATCATCGCCGTCATCATCGTGATTATCATTAGCTGCATCCTCATTTACTTAACTAAACATTTGTGCAGCTCCTTTTTGCCATCACTCAGCGAGTGATTAGACACGTGCGGTATAATCATGACTGCATACAATGTAGTGACAGCATTACGAGACATTAATTGCTGGCGCATCACAGCTTACGTTTCAGGTGTCATCGCTTGCACGACAGCGCTGAGGATTTAACAGCAAACGCTCGTGTTTGAGACTTTGAGAGCTTTGACTTTGCTGTCAGCGCTTAAGCCAATCTCGTTGGCTGTTCGTTCTGGTCTTCGTAGACACTCACGAAAGGGACGGAGACCAGACAGACACAGACACAAACATAAACACATACACACATACATATACACAGACAGACACATGCACACAGACACAGACACAAGCACAGACACATACGCATACACAGACACATGCACACAGACACAGACACATGTACACAAACACAGACATAGAAGGACTTGGGATGACAAAAATTAATAGAAATGCAAACAGAAAGTCAGGCAAAGAGTCAGATTCGGTAGTAGGACAAGTGCATGCATGGACAAGAGAAGAACGAGGAGAGAGAGAGACAGGCAGAGGGACACCGAATGGCATTGGACTGTGCATGATTACGATGGTGATCGTGGGGAAAACGACGACGATGATGATGAAGACGACTGTAATGATGATGATAATGCTGTTGATAATGATAATGATGATGACGATGATAATGATGATGATAATGATGACGACGACGACGACGACGATAATGATGCCATTGTAACGGCATGTGCTGTGTTACGGCGCCATAGAAATTGTCGTCATTATTATTAGGACCTATTACGAATAGATTCTATGAGAATATGCTCGTCAATAATTACCGCTGTGATTGTGGAACGATGTTCAGGGTAGAGGATGGCGATTTGAAATGGAAGCCAACAGACGACGAAGACTCCAAGAACGACGAGCAGCATTTTTATCACCTTCAATCAATCACACAAACAACCATTTCAATCACATTTCAATCACATTTCAATTACATTTCAATTACATTTCAATTACATTTCAATCACATTTCAATTACAATTATTATAACATGCAAATCATTATAATGATGTCTGATACAATCGAATAGCTGAGTAAACTTTATACGAGGAGTATAAGAAGATCAATCGAGTCCAAGGTTACTTAGCGAGACAGTTGTGCTTATGAAGTGATGGCGACTTCATTTTCCTAGCATCGGCTTATGATCGCTGGATGACCACCAACTATAATAGCATAATTATGCATATAAAATGCAAATATATTCATTTAATTATCAGTGGTGGATTTGCCAGAGAAATAAAGTAGGTTACGACCCAGGCTCTGGACATTCCGAGGGCAACACCACTCAGCACCTAAAAAATAAATATTAGATATTGAAAAAATATCAACTGAATCCAGAACTTCAGTGAGTGAGATGTGCATAAATATACAAATAAATAAATATAAATATAAATATAATTTTTTTGAAGATAATAACGTTGAATGTTTGAACATTGTAAAGTTGTGTTCATGGGCGCCCGCACATAGGGGCAAGGGGGGGGCAAGTGCCTGGAAAATTGAAACCTATGTTTTTTTTAACTACTACTTTTGGGTTTTTAACAAATTTCTTTGCATTAATACACCATTGATACGAATGATACAGACGATGAAAGTCAGAAATCCACGCTTAGAGATCTCTATAGAAATAAACATGCTTTTATAACTTTCTGCCTTGCATGTTCAAGCTCTTTCTAAAAACTGTAACAATGACCATTGGCTTTCAACCCTCCTGCGGGCGTCCATGCAAACAGCAGGCCTATCGATTATGGCCTACTTAAGTGGAATCTAGCTGTAATGCAATTAATCACAACTGCAAAAAATTAAATACTAACGCAAAAATTTGAAAATTTCTCAAAGCACACTGAAATTTCATCAGGGAGATCTGCTTATTCACCAGCATTGTAATTATGTAAACCAAGTCTGCTATAAGCCAGGCTCCATTTTGTCCATTTAGCAAGCTGCCAATACAGAATCCAGGGAGGTCAAACTGTAGATAAACTTGGCTCTGGTTATCACGCCACAGGAGTTAAACCCAAAACTGACAAAGAGATCTGTTAAAAAGAATTGATACCCACACTCATCTGATCCTCAGATCCTCCACCTTCCTAAACGACACGCGCATTAAAAGTTAGCCTACTCTGGCCCTCTGGCTACCAGACTCGGACCTCTTTCTGATTACTCTTGGGAATAGGCTTCTGACTCGATGCAGAGCATGTGAAACTGCTGGTGCCCTGCGATTGGCTTTCGAGTGGCGCTTTAGAAGCAGCTGAAGGAGCAATTGCCCCTTGCAAACGGACACCTTTTTCGTTCATTTAGTTATTCGTTCATTCTATGGAATTATATAGGAAACTACTTTTTAAACATAGATCTGCTATTTGATTTGTAAAAAAATTTCTAAGGAAACTATTCATATTAAAAATTATGCACAAAATGAAACTGAGAAATTTGCATAAGAAACCTCTTCGAAAAATACCCGTAGGCCTATTCCTAATTTCCATGTAGCATTGCATTTTCAAACTGAGAAATTTGCATAAGAAACCTCTTCGAAAAATACCCGTATTCCTAATTTCCATGCAGCATTGCATTTTCAAGCTCTTGCTACTACAAAATTTAATCGTGACTATCGTAAAAATTTTGCCCCCCCCTGCGAAAATTTCTGCGGGCGCCCATGGTTGTGTTGTTCTTGTGGAGTTCTCTGAAATGTCTGCTGTACTGTTGTTCTGAAATAAACATGAAACAGTGTAAACTTTGGACGATCCACTCAGATAGGCTATTATAATCTGCATGACCCATCCAACGAACTCATCGGATCTCATGCAAACTCTTTCTGACACAGGTTTCTCGTTCACGACTCAAAATGTAAATTCTTCATCAGTTCCAAACCAATTTCTCCTCTTCCCCTCATCTCCAACGCCGTTTCAACTCTAAATACCACCCACACTAAGCCACCTGACTGTCTGACCAATATTGGAACTTGATCTCAAGTCTGTCGATTTTGTTTTGCTAAGTGCTTGTCAATGATATGGTTTTCGTGACTTCACTTTTTTTGGCACTGTAGAAATCTCGAGAGTGCGATTACCATGGTTGCATGTTTGTTTTAATATCATTTTTTCAGATAAGTATGCGCTATGTTTAACTTGTGCTATATTTAACTTGTGCTATATTTAACTTCGCCGCTTTCATGTCCACTTCTATCGTTGATTACACGCACGTTCAATGTCGCAGGCTACGTGCATACACTGCATAGCTACACAGCTCATGCAATATTTATTATTGTCATTGTGAGGCGCCTCTGTGTGAAATGACTTTGATGTTACGCGAAGTTATGTGATTCTGTCACAGACGTTGGTCCATTGCTATGGCAACCAACATCAGTGAATGTGAGTGTGTGTGGCACGCGTGAGTGGGAAGGAGTGTATGTGTTTTTGCGCAAGAAGGGCTTTGTGTGGCTATTCATATAGCGCCTTTAAAACCTCTGATGATGTCTGTGACAGAACACTATTAATATGTATGAACCGCTGTCGGAAAGAGTGTATAGAGGAGGACGCGAAACGCAATTACAGACAGACTGAAAGAAAGAAAGAAAGAAAGGAGGGAAGAAAGGAAGGATGGAAGGAAGAAGGAGGGAAGGAGGGAAGGAAGTAAAGAAAAACATGAATGATGGACAGACAGACACAGATGTTGACGAGAGAGAGAGAGAGAGAGAGAGAGAGAGAGAGAGAGAGAGAGAGAGAGAGAGAGAGAGAGAGAAGGAAAATGTAGATAAAGCAAGGACAGAGATGGATTGAATGAGGGATAGAAGAAGAGAGAGACAGACAGACAAACAGACAGACAGACGGATAGACTGAGGGAACCGGAAGTAGGAGAGATAAAGAGATTCATGTAGACAGGTACACAGCGACAGAAAGAAGAGAGATAGAGAGACAAACATAGAGGGGTAGATATAAAGGAGATAAAAAAAACGATTGTGCGAGCAGGTGATAAGTTCTTCCGAGAATAATATTTCCGACGAAGAGGAGAAATCCGTTGTAATAAGATGAGAAATGAGATGAAATTCTGTTGCCTCTCTAGAGTTCTGCGGAATCTTTTCTAGCCAGACAATCGATTACAGATCCATTTGCATTATCCAAATGTCGCCTATTCCATTTTCAGTCTGATGGCTTCGGTCTCACGAAACTAGTGTCGGTCGCCACAGTCATGTACAGGGTGGGCCAGGGCTGTTTTTAAAGGAATTTTAAAAAAAGCCCTGGGGTGGGCCAAAAAGATCCCACCTAAGGTGTACGTTGAAGCGACATATAGATTGCACTGTAGAATATAAAATCGCCCTATGAAGACTGCATGGGGTCGCCCCTCTCCTTTTTTATCCATCCTTGAGACTAGCACCACTCAAAAGCATTAGCCTATTAGCTATTGGTGGATTTCATTTTCATGTTCGGTTTGTGGATGACGTTTTTAATTAAGAAAATTCAATATTAAGTCCATAGGTGCATTCACGTCCTAAAAGTTGGGGGGGGACCAAATGAATCACGTCCTAAAAGTTGGGGGACCATAATGATAAAGTCAATGGGACCACTCAAAAGTTGGGGGGACGCGTCCCGTGGGTCCCATAGGGTGGTTGCGCCTATGATTAAGTCTATGATAAAGTGATTTCTTTAACATGCATGATTAATAAATGTGATGTCGATTTTCGCAGTTCTTAAATTTACCCATAACCGATGAGACTCGCAATTTCGAAATGACTTTCTCTTTAACCTTCCTTAGCTTAGCCGGTAATCGCCAAAGAATTCATATAAAATAGATTGAGCTTTTTGTCCATCTGAATAGAAGCACCGAAGCCACCGGAAGTCTCCGGATGAAAGGCATTATGGGAGAGATCATAGAGCTCAGTAATAAGCCAATGCATGTCCAATGAAAGACAGCGAACCATAGAGACTGCCGCCGCAAAGAAGGTTGAATTGCTTTTGAAAAATACCACGTGACGTCACCGTCCTCATTATAGCATCATTAAGTAAATGAGTCAGCAAACTATGTTATCATAGGTGGATTCAGCATGCAAAAATATTCAGTCTGCCAGATACTTCACCATAGTACTTATTAACACATCACTTGACATGGACATACATTATGCAGGTCTAAGTGGCCAATCAGGAAAATGATGATGTTCAGAACCCTCTGAACGCGTATAGGCTACTTCTCACATGATTATATCCATAACTTGACGCCTCAATGGGTTAGATATCGTGCTCCAGCGGAATATAACTTAGACCTACTTGCTTATTACTTAGTCACTTAACTTGGAAAGTTATTATATATATACGGACTTTACATAATGACGTAACTTAGGCGGACAGTGTACACTGCAGTGCGTCGCTGTCGATGTATGGAAATGGATTAGCGAGCATTGCATCGATTATATTTTGCTGATCGGGTGTCGTCTATATGTGTTATGCAGCGTTAGATGATGATGTCTTAACTCACCATAAACTATGGTAGCAGCCTCTCTATCCTGTCCAAATAACCTATCCGCAGCCTTTACCTGGCTTTTCATACCCTGTCTTATATTGCCACATCAGACTTGCATTATACTATTACTATACAGGGTGCGCCAAAAAAAGACCCCCTTGGTTTTTCCCCAATATCTTGGCCAAAAGTAAGAATTTCAAAGTGAAATTTTACAGTCTTAAAGACAATTCTTATTTACATATGATGGCCAGATTTCATCAAAATATTTCACACAAAGCATAAGTTATGCCACTTTTAGAAAGGCCACCCACCGCTTTTTGACGGTTCAAAAACGTAACGCAACAAAAAGTAGGTTTTTGCCAATATTTTGGCCAAAAGTAAGAATTTCAAAATGAAATTTTACAGGCTGATAGACAATTCATATTTACACATGATGACCGAAATTTCATCAAAATATTTCAAACAGAACAAAAGTTATATCACTTTTAGTGAGACCACCCTCGGTTTTTTGGATGATTCAAAAACGTCAAAAAACGGTGGGTGTCCTCACTAAAAGTGATATAACTTTTGTTCTGTTTGAAATATTTTGATGAAATTTCAGTCATCATGTGTAAATATGAATTGTCTATCAGCCTGTAAAATTTCATTTTGAAATTCTTACTTTTGGCCAAAATATTGGCAAAAACCTACTTTTTGTTGCGTTACGTTTTTGAATCGTCAAAAAACGGTGGGTGGCCTTCCTAAAAGTGGCATAACTTTTGCTTTGTGTGAAATATTTTGATGAAATCTGGCCATCATATGTAAATATGAATTGTCTTTAAGACTGTAAAATTTCACTTTGAAATTCTTACTTTTGGCCAAGATATTGGGGAAAAACCTAGGGGGGGTCTTTTTTTGGCGCACCCTGTACATGTACATCACCCTATAGTATATTGCCTTACCTACGGCGCTACATACATGTAGCTTGTAACCATAAGATCACGTCTTGCATCACATGACACTAGCGAACAGTCAATATTATAATTATACAAACACGCAACCGTAACTATTCTCACATTACATTACCGTACCCGTTATTATAATATTACGAGTAATTATTGTCGTCATTACGACAATTACTCAGTTTTTGTTTTTGCTTTTTTGTATTGTTTTGTTCCGTTTTTCTTCTTTTTTTTCTGTTGCGCCAAATATATCATAAATATGAATATTATAAATATGAATGATGTCTTCAGTAATAACATGATACAAGTTATAGTACTAAATAGTCTTGTCATTGACGGTTAACAATTTACGTATATTCTTTAGATTATAATGTGAGGTGGACTCGTTAAGCTCACTTGAGTTATGTGGGAAAAAATGGAACAATTATCTTTTATGCAATGACGTGTATTATTATGTATTGTGAAATAAATGAACTTGAACTTGATTACAATACATAACCGGACAGGTGCTATATGGAGACCCGGACATATGCTTGTTTGGCGGTCCTTAACTGGTAGTGCTCCTTCCTACTTATCTGATCTCTGTTGTAGCCTCTCGTAGAACTTTGCGCTCTTCGGCCAATGGGGAGCTGCTGGTCCCTCGAACCCGCTCTGCTACCAGACAGCGTCGAGCCTTCTCGGTTGTTGGCCCGTCCACGTGGAATGGGCTCCCGCTTGCACCACGCTTACTACCTCAGAATAATTTGCCTGCTTTCTACAAGTTGCTCAAGACCTATCTTTTTAGCTGTGGCTGGCCTGGGAGCGCCTCTGAGTAGGCTTCTTGAAGGGGTGCTATATAAGTTTTCGGAATGAATAAATGAATGAATGAATGAATGAATGAATGAATGCTGCCCTGATCCTTGCCTTCTTCTTCAGTTTCACTTGCGTCGTCGTCGTTGATCCATCCTTCGCGTCCGTCGCTGCGCCCTCTCCCGGCGCACGGTGCCACCACAGCTTGAAGATGATGATGACGTAGGCGATCGCCATGACAACCACCGGAACGAAGAAGAGGATCAAGGAGACGGCCGTGTAGTACAACTTCCGGTATGGATAATAGACGAGCGTGTCATTCGTCTGTGGGTCAAACAAGGTCACCTTGGTCCAGGTGTCAGTGTCCTGACACCAGACCTCGTCGTGGTCCAGCCATTGACGGGTCTCCTGCTTGCGGTGGAAAAGCAGTGGACTCGAGGTGGCGATCGACGCCAGCCAGACGAGGACGATGAAGATGGAGGGCTTCCGGTTCGTCAGGTGTGACCTCAGAGCGAAGACGATGCCGAAGAAGCGGTCACAGGCGATCAAGGTCAAGGTCAAGATGCTCGACACGAGAGAAAGAACTGCATGGAAAAGAAGCAGTGAAGATAGAGGTGCATCTTATACATCCTAAGGTTATCTTATCTAAGTGCCCCAATAAGCTCTTCTAATCTTATCTTGTCTAATATAAATTTATATAAAAATTAATATATATATATATATAATATATGCAACGCCGTAGCCAGGATTTGATTTGGGGGGGGTGTTTCACCAATTTCCCTTCCTAAAAAAACTGATGACCTTTTTCAAAAAATGTAAAAATGTCACCAATTTCCCTTTTCAGACATCCGGCATTCTGTTTTTTTTCTCCATTTTTCCATTTCGGGGGTGTTTTCATGGTTTTATTTCATGTTTTTTACATCATGTGCTCGTAAATGCATTCTATTATTTTTGACATTCTCCATTTCGGGGGGTGTTCAAACACCCAAAACACTCCCCCTAGGTATACGGCCTTGTATATATGTATAGAAATCTGTTAAAGTGTAGGAAACTATTCTGCAATAAGGTAACAATCGTCTGATTCCCAGTTCAGAATTAGAGCATACTTATAATTCAGGAGCCGTATGCACGATGACGTCGCGTATACTTTACGTTTCGACAGCTAAATGGCGTCTTAAGTTAGAGTGTACGACAATCGGTAACCACGAGGCGGACTTAATAATGGGGACCTCTCAGGAAGCCACTAAATTTACCATAACGCTAGGTTTCCCAATATTGAAGTATAGTTATAGACTTATAGTTATCGCGCGTGCGCAAGATGCATTGATAATTATAGGCGGTCGACCGCGTACAGAAATATTGATAGAAAGACCGTCAATTTGCCCACGACAGGGTTTTCTCATGCTCATTACGATCTTCTTGCGTCTGCGTGGTCAAATATTAATGAAATTTTTTGACGGCGCAAACCAATAGTATAAAAAAGTTCTTCGACCGACGGCATTATATAGTTGTTGCCCGAGCATATTTTTGCAGCAAGGACAAAGCACAATATGGTCACAGTGAAATATTGCAGAAAGAGCTAGAAAATGTGAAACAAGAAATTAAAAACATGCGCATTTTTTATACAGGTTTGCAAAATGTAAAATTTGAAATTTTATATCATTAGGATAGGTCTATGCATATTATTAGGCCCATATAGATATTATAGAAGATGGTATGGATAATGATATGCTATAAGCTGAAAAGTAATTAGAATTGTTGTTTTATTTAAAATAAAATTTCTCATTTTCACGTCGTCATTGGTGTCGTTAGTACTTTAGTATCGTTAGCTCTTCAGTATCGTTAGTTCTTCAGTATCGTTAGTGCTTTAGTAGGCTATCGTTAGTGCTTCAGTATCGTTAGTACTTTAGTATCGTTAGTGCTTTAGTTTCGTTAGTTATTTAGTGCGAAGAAATCTGTACAAAAAATCACAAAGTAGTGAATAATAGTAGTGAATAAATATGTGTGAATTTCTCAAGGGAGGAAGTGCCCCTCTTACCCCATTTGTACGGGCACCAATGTACGAGAGCCAATGGAATGAAATTTTGTGCTTCAAAACACTCTTTGACATCTTGAACCTCGCCGACGTCGACAAAATGGCGACTGTTGTTTAATTATCTCCTCTCATGAGACGTCATCGTGCATATATCGCTTTATAGATCTATGTCGCCATTCAGCCATGGATGTCGACAAAGTCAACTTAATAATCTATATTATAAGGCAGAAACACTTTCTGTTTGTTTATTTGTTTGTACGCTTTTGACTCTCCCCTGCAGAATAGGCTCGGAAATGAAACAGCGTCGGTTTAAAAAAATTATTGCAATCGATTCTTACCCAAATTATAAGGTCATCGCAACTATTTTCAGGTTTTAATTCCGTTTAAAACAAAAGTTATTAGCGTTTTAAGACAGATTTCATCAATAACAACGCTTCAGTAAAGAGTCTCTACAGCCCATGACGTCATACCCGCCGAGTAATAATTTCCGCAGCGCCGCGCAGCGGCGGGTCAACTTTGGCCTTTTGGGGAAGCGGGGTGGGGTGGAGGGTTGGCGAAAACCCGAAATCTAGCGGTCTACGATGGGTACCACAGTGGAGTAGTGTTTAAAACCCTATATTTCCCGGGCAACGCCGGGTAACACATCTAGTATTATTATACGTCAAAGTGATCCGACAATCGACTCGAAATTAAGTAATACGATAGAGATAAACGATGACTATAGAGACATTTAAAAAACAACACAAGGTAAGACTATCAATCTGTCACACGAAACAAGAAGTTGCATAACAAGACAAAGTCGTGAGACGAGATTTAGACGACGCAGGACAAAGCGATGAGATAGAAAATGAGACGGAACAATTAAGACACGGTTCTGACCTTGTGCGAAGCTGTTGAAGACGCAGAAGAACGCTCCAAGGACCCATCCCTCGGTGAGGTCAGCAACGAGGCTGACCCACGTGCACGACAGAGTGACCATGAGGTCAGACACCGCCAAATTCACGATGAAGTAATTGGTGGCAGTGCGCATGCGCCTCGTCCTAGCAACCGTTGCTATGACGGACAAGTTTCCAAGGAGAGCAATTGTCATGATGATGACCGTGGCGGTGATCTTTAACCCTGCATCCAGTGGTTCAACCTTCTTCAGTTCTTTAGGGTAGATCGTAAAACTCGTGTTCTCGTTGTACTCAAATCGCTGCCCGTTTGTCCGCTCCGACATCTTGTCTTTATCTATATTCTGATTATAACTTCTATAGCGCCCCAATCGTCACTGTTCTAATGCAATCGATATGTCGCTTCAACGTACACCAACTCAGCTTCTAATCGAAATCCGTTGAGTGAAGTCTTATTGAAATGCAGTCTACAGGTTTTCGAATGGCTTTGTTGTCTATAAGATCAGGATTTGAACCCAAGTCGCGCAGATCGTCGCCAAACAGCACACGACGACAACTCTCTCTGTGCGATATGCGATGATATGAGCAATGACTGAGAACTGTAGAACTGTTCGTTCTTCTCCTGATCGCTTTCAATGCTACAAGGTCTGCGCACGGATTCTTATAAGAAGGTATGGACAGCCGATGGAATAATGACTGGTGATGTTTTGAAACCGATAGCGCTCCGTATACATTGGGGTTGTTGTGAGACTGCTCGTCTCCAATGTTTTTTTTAAAAATCCAATGGTGCCTCATAACCATGTTCTGTTCTGTTCTGTTCTCAGCCATCCTCGTTTCGAGGTTCGGCCGCATCATGAACAATATTCCTCCAGCGTCTTCTGTCTCTTTGGATTCCATTATTCATGATGCTGTTTGGATATGATGAGATGGTAGGTTCCTCAGTTCCTTTCCATCTCGCAGTATGGAGGCCATGTTCCGAGTTTACCAGACATGCCCTCCATTGATATGAACCCACCGTTGTCCTGCTGGATCCTCCGTCAGGTACATTCTGGATCCACCGTCAGGTCCATTCAAGTCTCGCTGCTGCCCGAGACCTGCCGCTCACGTTGGCCAATCTTTTCAGGGTTCATGCTGAGCCTGTCCAACACGCGTAGCGCCTTCGGTCGAGACCTTCGCCACTGTTGGCATAGCCCCAGCAGGCCATCCCCAACTTGATTGTTCACCCTCTCACCGCGATGAGGTGTGAGTCGGACTTTGAGGGGGCTCATGAGTCATAACCATAGGAAGACATTTTCAACAACTTTCTCATTATTTATATGTTGTAACAGCAGCATCAGCAGCAGCAGCAGCAGCAGCAGCCAGCAGTAGTAGTAGTAGTAGTATAGTAGTAGTAGTAGTAGTAGTAGTAGTAGTAGTAGTAGTAGTAGTAGTAGTAGTAGTAGTAGTAGTAGTAGTAGTAGTAGTAGTAGTAGTAGTAGTAGTGGTAGTAGTAGTAGTAGTAGTAGTAGTAGTAGTAGTAGTAGTAGTAGTAGTAGTAGTAGTAGTAGTAGTAGTAGTAGTAGTAGTGGTAGTAGTAGTAGTAGTATAGTAGTAGTAGTAGCAGCAGCAGCAGCAGCAGCAGCAGTAGTAGTAGTAGTAGTAGTAGTAGCAGCAGCAGCAGCAGCAGCAGCAGTAGTAGTAGTAGTAGTAGTAGTAGCAGCAGCAGCAGTGGTAAATGTCGCCTTAGTGATGGTAGTAGAAGCAGGAGCGATGCTAGTAGGCTAGTATATCATTAATAGTAATGAATTCTTTGGCGCGACGTTGCCGTAATATAGAATTTGAAGCGAATTTCATAACGAACGGCGTTCCATACACATCCGATTCTTCTGAAGGCAACCTTTCCACGACAGCAGAACAATAAGACGAAACATTACCTGACACATAGATTGAGTATTCGCATATTACGAATATTACGATTTTCAAATATTCACGAATATTAACGAATATTAAAACTGCCAACGAATATTATATTCGCAAAATATTATGTCAATAATATTATTTCAAGAAATTCTTTATTCTTGTTCTTTCAAGAACTTCTTTATTCTTAATTCTTATTTTGTTATTTATGAAAATGTTTAACTTTTACTTAATGAAAATTGAGTTAGCCTACGCATAGGCCTATATCAGTAAGACTAGTGACAATAACTTTAATAGATTTATTATTAAAAACTTAAAGGTCTGTGCTGGGTATGGCCAATGTGGCCATGCTGCTGCATTCATGTCACATTCGATAGGCCTACTTAATGACACTTAATGTTAGTCACTTTGTCTGACTTCTGACCATCCTCCCGAACTGAAAAGAGGCAAAGCCACCGATGGCAGTTGGCAAGTAGCAGCAATAATAGGCTAAATTAGAAATAAGCTAAATTTTAACTGCCTATAATAGCAACTGCAAATTGATAAAGTTGTTTTATATCAGTGTAGCAGAATGAATAAATATAAATGCCAACGCAAGAAATAATAGTGCCAGATTACAATAAAAATTATCCCAATCTCAACATATTAAGAGCATTGCCTGTTTTAATTCAGCATTGCCCTGCATGGATGCGAGTGAATGTCGTAGAAACATACAGAAACTTAAATTGCTTAATACCGAATAACATTGTGGTTTCGTTCGTTCACCTTAATCCGTTAACGAATATTTACGAATATTTACGAATATTAAAAAATCTTAATATTCACGAATATTTACGAATATTAAACCCAAAAGTCACGAATACTCAATCTATGACCTGACACATGCAGCCTAATATAATAGCCTACATTATACAGAATTATATGCCTATAAATGCCCCACAGTTGGAAATGGAAATGGAGGTCCCTGTTAATTGGCTGTCCTTCCAATAACAATAAAGTCCTCTGCTTGGCCTCAACTGGATTGATTTCGTCATAGGTATAAATAACTGCATTCGTATAAGTCTACGAGTGTTGCATCACACAAGCATCCACATCCACACCCACACCCACCGACGTCATCGACATCATTGTGTCGGGATCGTATAATAAACTAATGATCTCAAGATTTATACAGCGCAAAGGCTACACAAGTTTAACATAATGTTCGGTAGAGCAGTTCACATTTATAGGAGTTGTTGTGAGGCATATTATGTCAAACTTGTCTGTACCAGTTTAGCTTGTTATGCTAAACTTGTTTATTTTATTTTATATATATATATATATACATATATATATACACATATACATAATAGGGAGGCAATCGATTAACCCAAAGAGCGTAAGTAAAATGTAATATAGTCCATATTATATATACCTAGTATTACATGCATGTATATATATATAAATAGCATATAATTACATGCATATTATATATATATATATATATTCTCATGTGTTTTAGACAGATTTGGACAGAAATAATGTTTTAAACTAAGATCATTTTAGCATAGTATCACGCAATGATAATGTATCACGTATTGTGCTATGACCAAAATGGTAGGTGCAATGCACCACTAACTGTGCATTGAGACAATTTCTGGAGATCTATATGGAGATGTATATAGGTCTACTAGAGTCTTATATAGACTCTATATAATAATATAATAATATATAATGTATATACAAGCAACGAATAATTTATTTACAGTAGGGCCTATACATTGGTTGGAGTGCTGGACTAATAAGCATTAAGAGGTCGGCGCATTAATACCCTGGCGTCGAAATCCGGATGTGCGTCGAGAGTTCCTGTCCATTAGCGACATCTATAGTTGTGTAGTGACTATAATTGAGTTCTACGGTCGAATAGAGCAACCATAGAGAGAGAAGAAATATGGAAGGAAATCCGCTTGCATGGCCATCGTAGGCTATCAAAAATAATAATTGCATGAAATACGTTGTTCATTACGCAAAATTTCAACCTATTTCTTGCCATTTATTTTCAATTCTTTGTGAAACTGCTATATGACGCAACATGAAAGAAAGCAAGCTGCTCCTGCACACGTTTAGTCTTTGGCAGACGTTCATCCACAGCTGCTGTCCCTCCATCTGGAACTCAATAGACTTGCATGTAGGCTAGTCCACCTCTTCATTTTTTGCAACGTTCCCATCCATATGTCGTCTTCCGCTCTAAACTTTGAAAACTTGCCTAATTCGATCCAGTCTTCTCGTTGTTCTTAATTGTCACCCGGCTTCAGAGTGTAGGTCTACTTCTGAGCTAAATAAGAAAACACAATCAAATTACAATTGCGTTGTATCTATATTCCATTTCCAATTAGCTTATAGTCCTATCATATAAAAGACAACCCGAAGCCGGGGTTATGATAGAGTTCGGTGCGCATGCGCTGTGAATCCTATGTCTATAGCTGTTGCCCGCTTTCAAACTCGAGAAAAAGCAATATATGCCTGTCTGTCATCTGCTAACGAAGTCTTTTCAGACGGGAGAAATGGGCGTAACATGCTCCCTTGAAGTCCAATCGTCTAAAATCAACTCACGTATGCAGACAATTATATTACCAATGTCATTGTTGTCGACATCCACCACATAATTATCATTATCGCTGTGAATGCCTGTGAAGTTGGCAGTAGCGTAGCTAGGGGGGGTCAGGGGGGTACACGTGTCCCCGGGCGCCGAGGGAAGGGGGCGCCAAAATGAGGGTTGAAAGTAGCAATTTTGCACTTGTATTTTGGCTAATTTGTACCATATAAATTTGTAAGATTCAATTTTGGCGCCCCAAAACATCCAGTAAGAATCATATTGCTTACAAACCGCTTGCCAGGCATGATTTTGGCGCCCCATTGCGCACCAACAGGCGCCCCATGCTCATTGTAAATGACCAAGCCACAACGCAGCTGGGGTTGTTAGGCCACACACTCTGGCTGCACCCAAGATATTTCCACTCAGAAATACCCCACCCCAGTTAATGATCCACGCACTACAAATTCGCGCGGTCAACTGGTTGTGAAGGAATCTTGGGTCAGAATGAATAATTATCTGGATTCTGCTGCATCCATTGCCCAGTTCGCCCAATGGCCGAATAGAAGGTGAGTGGGGTTACTGGAGTATGCTGGCTCGGGTAGAGTTAGTACCTTTCCATCTGTGGGCTGCTAGTAGATTAGTCTGGCTTGGCTCTTGTCTCTGAAACTGATGCCTGATAAGCAGAGGGTCCCAGATGGATATTTGTCTACTTCATTGGGTCAAGAGGTCAACAGCTCAGGCGTTCTATCAAGAGGGCATTGTGCTGTCTTGTACTGTTATTTTGTTTGAATTCAAATAATTAGGTCTACTATTTAATTTTACATAATAAATTTATTAGTTTTACGTTATATAACGCAGTACAAAATAATCAACTACTGGTACGTATACTTATTAAATTTTTATTCTTTCATCGACAGCATGCACGCAGGCCTATGTGTTATGATATAATTATGTATGATATATCAATGTCATTAATAAATTTCGAATGATAGACCCTACTTAGTTTTTAGTTTAATATTATTAAATATTGTATTAAATTAGAAGTCACAAAGGTTACACTGGTCAACAAATTTTAACTTTTTTTTTGTTTCCGAAAAATCTTTGACTGTTTTCTATAGAAGTTGACGTGCTGAACACGGTGGTGTTCTCAGAATTTTTGTATCACGTAAGGTTTTTGAGAAAACGGGCATGCAAGATTTTAACTGAAATGCTTGTTTATTGCATATTACACTGGTGAACAAATTTAAACTTTTTTTGTTTCTGAAAAACCTTTGACTGTTTTATATAGAAGTTGACGTGCTGAACACGGTGGTGTTCTCAGAATTTTTGCATCACGTAAGGTTTTTGAGAAAACGGGCATCTAAGATTTTAACTGAAATGCTTGTTTTTTGCATATTATCCACTGGTCAACAAATTTAAACTTTTTTTGTTTCTGAAAAAACTTTGACTGTTTTCTATAGAAGTTGACGTGCTGAACACGGTGGTGTTCTCAGAATTGTTGTATCACGTAAGGTGTTTGAGAAAACAGGCATGCAAGATTTTAACTGAAATGCTTGTTAGCCTTGTTTATTGCATATTATCCACTGGTCAACAAATTTTAACTTTTTTTGTTTCCGAAAAAACTTTGACTGGTTTCTATAGAAGTTGACGTGCTGAAAACGGTGGTGTTCTCAGAATTTTTGTATCACGTAAGGTTTTTGAGAAAACGGGCATGAAAGATTTTAACTGAAATGCTTGTTTATTGCCTATTATTTTCAATATACTATAATTTAATTTCATTGGAAAACAAATCTTTATGACAATTCTTCCTCATAATATTATGTGCTGATGATGACTGTATCACTTAGTTTCCTTTCCTATTCTTGCCCGAGAAACCAGAAACATTAGGGAGACAAACTGATCAGCCCGTCACAGTCATAATCTTTCTGCTCTCGCCAGACCATCGGGACGGCATACAGCATTGCTTTCGCAGGACCCCCGGAGTCAAACTCTAAGATCTGCTGCAGCACATCTTCCACAGCAAATGAGAGGCACGCATTCCTTGGCTTTCTCTCCAGTCTTGCAACCAAAGTACAGCTCAAAGCTTTATTGACAAGTTCAGTCACTGCGTGTCTCTGAGGATTACTCATATAGCATAGCCTACTCTCCACAACTGTATCAAAATGTGCATGTATCACATTTCATGCAACACTAGCGAGATATTTCTGCTGCCAACAACCGTCTTAAAATATATTATAATTTAAAGCTTATCTGTATATAAACTGGCTAACTTGTTATACATCTTGCATACATGTAGACCAAACTAAATTTTGGAAATACGACATCAAACTACAAACAAACTGATGTCAACTTCCTCAGTAAGATATACATGTAGGCCTATGCAGAGAAGCGGCTCTAATAGTGCTTAGAACTTTCGGAGGAAGATTCTAACCAGCATTAATGCATATGCAGGCCCAAGTTTATATTTTATTATGCAAGACAAACATATATGTAAACTGTCCCAAGTGCATGCCTGCATGGACATACCTCAGTTACACGAAGCTTATTATAACGTTATATCTGAAAAATGGAAATAAATATAAAAATTGAAGATTTCTCAAAAACGGTACGTGCTGGGACAATTTCAAGGTCATTTTCGTGATCAGCAGCAGAAACTGCATAAGAGACACCTGAAAGTGTTCAGGAAACAAAATCACTGTTGACCAGTGTTATCGGAAAATACAAATGTGAGACAAGAGGCGTTTTGTCCCAGGTGCGGGGTAAAACGTTCCTCTGAACACCTTGTATTTAATTATTTTGTAATTTTATTAAACACAGTAGTAGGCTACTGTATTTAGGATATTCACCACTAGATCTTACAATAATTTCACGCTCGAAACGATATATTAGGCCTACTCACTTTGCAAATTAGAAGAAAAAACCTTTAAAGGGGTGTTCCCCCACCCCTCTACCCTAATGATGGTAGTGTGGTGGTGATGGTGCAGGACTAAAATCATGATAATTATGTTCGGTTTTCAGTCGAGAGTTCCAATAAGTGGCAACTGGCTATTAAGTAGGCCCTAAGTGAATGTAAGTGAATGAGGTGAAATTAAAAGGCAAGATAGAATTAAATGAGCAAACTGGCGGAGGTCATTTGGGAGTTCGTTCTAAAGAATAAAGACAGTAGGCCCTAAAGCAATGTGAAAAAATTTAATAGAGGGGGGGGCGCCAATTTTGTAGTTCGTCCCCGGGCGCCAAATATCCTAGCTACGCCACTGGAAGTTGGCAAGACGTAGCGCGGACCTCTGCGTAGACCTCGATCCACGTGTATATAGTCCTATATAATATATTAATAGTTTCAAGAGTTTGATGTCGTCTTAAAACCGCCACTGGTTGCACTCTGACAGTGCCAGTCGCAAGCCTGGATAAAGGAGGAGGGCGACACTAATTATATATCTTTGAAATGGCAGTGTCGTTAAACATGTAACAATTAAGCTGTCGTCTAATAAATCAAGCATCGATATTTGATGATTAGAAACTTCTAGCCTAACTTTCATCTGCGACAACATTCGCTAAACTAGATCTAACTTTAAAATTTAATGTAAACTCTTAAAAGTGAACAAATGGCATAGATATTAGCCTATAAGTTATAACATATAAAATAAGCATGTCTCGTCCTATGATATAGGACTATACAGATCAAATTATTCAATTGCGTATTATATTGCAATGAATAATTCAGCCTTCGACGTACAACAGTATCGAAAAATGTCCAGATGGATCCAATGACAAAAAATCTAGAACTGCAACACTTTCAAGACACTGTAGCAAATAATTCTTCATTCTTTAGAAATTCCTCAGCTGAAAAATAATGTATACATGCAAATATTTTTGAAAAAAACGTAAAAATGAAAACATGACATTCGTTGCAACATGGAAATGGAAAACGAAACATTTACAGATAAAATTGTCCAACGATATTTATCGTGCAAATGTAAACCGGAGGCATACATTGTCATATATCCTCGAACCAAGGTCCTCAATGCATTGTCTCGAAGTCTGTGTCTTGCAGGATCAAGACTCGATTGTCATTTGAAAAGCTGTCTTAATTGTTCGCCTGCAGCTTCAGCACCTGTGAAACAAGTCTTTTCACATGGCGGAATTTTCATGAGAGATTCCTTGGTCAGGAAATTCTGAGCTAAATGGTTTTCATAAAATGCAACAGGCATTCGGAATAATATTCCGCATAAAGGAATTCTGTAGGAACGAATTCTGAATTCTCTGCAGTCTGTATACATGCCTAGGGTTGTTTCGATGCAATGATGATATAAAAGAATCCTGTTTTCAATAGGGTAGCAGATTATGCAGGCTGCAGCTAGTCAGTCCGTCTTGACAAGTTTTAGTATAGAAGACTGGGCAATGTGGGCATGATATATATATAGTGACTTTTCAAAGTTTTCGTCTTGGTCTTGAGGTTCGAAGCCTTGGTCTTGAGACGAAAGGTCTTAAGACCAAAGACCAGAGGTCTTGAGGTTCAAAGCCTTGGTCTTGAGACGAAAGGTCTTATTCTGGGGTTTCAAGGACCTTGGTTCACAGTCATGGTCTTGGTATTGAGGCTTCAGGACTATCGTGCCGGTGGGTAGGCCTACTAATAATAAAAATAATAATATTTTTTCTTTAATTAAACGCCTGCAAGACGCACTGCGCTTTACATTTACAAGTTATGCAGTAATCTTAATTAAACTTAACTACCAACTGAACAGACAGCTTTGTAATCACACTGCTGTGAAGGAATCAGACGATGGCAAAACATCGTATACACTCTTCTAGTAGGAGTATTATATTTATACCTATACCTTCTCACTTCCGCATATAGCCTAACCTTATTTTAAGTCATTATACACTTGCGTGCTTCCTCGAGATTAGGCTATATTTTAAGCTGTTAGTGAAGAGAGACGGGCAACTTTCTACGTTCAATTTGTCTGTCTGTCGGTCGCGGCTTACGGCTGACAGATGTCAGCACGATATCCAATCCTCCGTTAATTATGCATCCGATGCAACGTAGATGCGATGAGTCTACACACGCATGCAATGATGCAACGATTGCGTGTACTCCGTACTATATATAATCAGCAGTAGCGGCGCCAGGGCGTAGGGAACTAAGCCCCCTAAAAAAGGCCATCCGTTTTTTAACATGTAAAATTGAAATATTTCCATGATTAGCCCCCTAAAAACTGAAATATATGCATAAGATTTCGACCAAAGGACTAAAAAAGGTCGTCAGAAATTTTGGCGAATGAAAATGGAATATTTCCTCCTCGAGGATTCAGCCCCAAAACTGAAATCCTGGCGCCGCCACTGATTATTATTGTTATCGTCACCATTATTATTATGTTATTGCTATTGAAAAGCTGCTCTTTTCCAAATCGGGCAAAGGGTTAGCGAAAGAGTCTGCGAAAGCCACAGCGTTAAAGCGCTGAAATAGAATAGAAAGTCTTTGGAAGAGGAAGGACGTCTCCCTCAGATCGTCCGACGCCTGCGACAAGAGAAGACCTAAATCAGACAACAGAGAAATTCATAGTTATAATAATAATAATAATATTATTATTGTTATTATTGTTATTATTATTATTATTTTTATATTTTTTAAAATATTTTTTTATTGCCCTGAGGTACTTCGTTCCCCCAGGGACTTACGAGTTTATAAAAGCAATGCATCTGGAACGATTACACCTCATAAATGATGACGTCGTCGTCCTCATATTATTATTATTATTATTAATTATTATTATTATTATTATTATTATTATTATTATTATTATTATTATTATTATTATTATTATTATTATTATTATTATTATTATTATATCAGGGATTCCTCACATAGCATGCATATGCCAAATATTATTATCAATATTATTATTTGCAACAATACTAGCAATGAAAGGCCTACTACCAATAATAAGCAATTATAATATAGGCTACTGCATAGGCCTACCAATGCATGAACGCAAGACTGCGTCTGTGTCTGGCTTCGTAATGGCAAATAGATTGAAGAACATAATACGCTTCCTTTCGGCGCATTGCGCGATGGCTCCCCCGCTGCAGCTGTCAATCCAGTTATACATTCCGCTAGAATGAATTCTCTCCCGGCAGTCGCCATTTTTTTCCCAGTGGTCTCTTCCACTCATTGGATGACGACGTCATCATTTCCTGTTGATGTCCGCCATCCAGCGGTTGCTTCTAATAAGACGCCATCTGTTGTTGATGGTGTCGATCACTGTATGGTCGCTGCTGTACTAATGTGGCTAATCATAGATGTAAAAAACGTTTTTTCCCGTTTTTTATTCTTTCCCAAAAAAGTCGTTTTTAAAAAAAAATCTTTTATTTTTTTTAAATAACTTTTTTATTTATTTACTGTCCGTTATTATTTTCCTTAATTTAATTTTTTTGATATTCCATACGTTTTCACCGTAGTCTCAAGGATTCAGCTAACTATTAAAGTGTCATTATGTAATTGTTTAAGGCATCATTTGAGAAATACATGTAGTAGGTCCCTACAAGAAATGAAATTTGTATAAGCTATTTTTATATAAAATTCTTGGACCTATAATTAATATTTATAAGTAACAATTTTAAGTACAAATGTAGAGTATATAATTTAGTACACATCTATGGTTTTTGCTTCTGATTAGATTTTAATTTTGTTATGTCGATCACAGTAACGATCAGCATGAATTTATGTGGACTTATGTTTACAATTTAAATTTGAAAAGATTTCAATACCTTTAATTTTCTGAATTTCATATTAAACCAAAGTTACAAGAAAAAATAACTGTGGTAGATTAATGTTAAGCTTACTTATACCAATTAATTTTGGCCTAATAATAAAGTTGTGTCATTTGCATATTAAGATAAAATTGCATAAGAATGATTTTTAACCTTAAAATGAAGTTTCAGATGTAACAAAGGCAAATTATTTTCCGTTTCCGTTTTTTATCGTTTTTTGTGGTTTTTTATTTTTTCGAAAAAACCACGTTTTTTTGGTTTTTTATTTTATTTTTATCGTTTTTTACATCAATGTGGCTAATAGTAAGCTAAAACAAATCTATTTGAAGGAGATAACTGATCTTGAGCTGCAACACGAAACAGAGAAATAATAAGAAATTATATGCAATGTAGAAAAGAGAAAGAAATATAAGTCAAAATGCAACAAAGCAGAAATAAATGATAGATTCCAATATGATAAGAAATTGAAACCTAAAGGCAAATATGCGACAAGTGCTTTGTATATATTTATGTATGTAGCCTATAGGCCCTACCAGTGGCGCAGCTATAGGCTACCATGTGTGCAATGTGTGCAAAGCACATGTGCACGGACCCACGACATCCAGGGGTCCACAGAGATTGTTGAATTATTAGCCTATAATCTGACCTAATTAGTAATTCACATTATGTTGTGACAGATGTAGTTCAATATGGAATAAAATTCCACCAGAAGTCAGGCAATCTCCATCATTATCGCATGTTCGCTCTACACTTCTTTCTGTCAGTCTCTCCTCTGCTCTGTCTCTTCTCAAAACTTGCTTCTTCTCGCGGGGACTTGCGCACTGGGAGCGCCTCTGAACGGTTCACCCTACTAGAGGCGCTTTATAAATGTTTAAATACAATACAATACAATTATCATTGTTTAAGAAAAAGTTACGATCTCATTTAGTCAGTGTTACCAACAATGTAATTTTAGGGGGCGGTGCGGTGGCTGATTGGTAACACGCTGGCACGAAGAACAGAAGGAACCGGGATCTAATCCCGGTGGCCCCTTAAGGTTGACTCAGCCGCCACTCGCCAGATGGGAGTGTGAAAATGAGTAGCAGTATCACTGCGCAGGTAACCTTGGGTTCGGCGGCAAGACCTGGCCACCTACCGCCGATGTATGGCAATTGCCACCTAAGGGCTGATGGCTTAACACCGGGGATCAGCACCGGGCCCAACGCTCGCAAGCGAGTATGGGCAAAACCTTTACCTCTTTACCAACAATGTGTGATGATGCAGCATAATGTTTGTGTATGAAACCACTCGCATACTTTATTTTCACTTATAAATCATTTTTTATTCTTCCTTAATTAGTTAAGTGTTTGCACTGTATAATTTAGTTAAGTTGCCGTAATTGTATATAATCATTTACTGTCTGCAACAATTGTCGGCCATTGCATACCTTTGCTTACTTGTACGTAGGTGTCCCTATTAGCAGGATCAGTGATCCCTTCAGGGCCTATCTTTGTGGCCATTCCCCTATAAATATGTGATTGCAATTGTATACCTGTAAAATGATTGGTTTCAAAATAAATGATTGATTGATTGATAGTTTTTGTGAAATACTTGCATTAGGATACTTCGCTACTTTACTGACGTCTGTCAACTGCCGAGCAGGCAGGCAGGCAGGCAGGCAGACAGGCAGGCAGGCACATACTGAATTCCCTTGAACTTATTTTTCGTCTCGAGTCATGACGGTCAAAATTTGATTGCGCAATTACGCTAATGTGCGTGAACGACAATAAATAATACAGGTCTGATTCAGTTTTAAGCTGAGAACAGTAAACGAATCGCAGGGCTGTTTTTATGGAATTTTTATAACTGCACAACCTCTTCTTTCTCTTCCCATCCTCCGTGGCAAATTACTTTCAATTGGAGGACAATTACCTTTTTCACTAGTTTTAACTGCGCAGAAGTGCTTCTACAACTGCACAAATCCATTTACAACTGCACATTTTGTGTAGAACTGCACGTTAAAAAACCCTGACGAATCGTTCCCGCATCTGATTTTCGTTCACATGCTTTCTTTCCTATGCAAAGGTCAAAGGCGGGTCTATGCTACCGTTTAGCATAATTATGTGTGATCATATATCCGTCTATCTGTCACGTTCTTGTATTGCAATTAAATGGTGCGCCGCAGAAACTTCATACTTGCCACAGGCATGCTCGTGTATTCCGGTCATATTCTGGATATGGTATAACGGTAGTAAACTGACATCTACCTCAACCAGAGTGAGAATTTCCCGGGAGTTTGAGGTCGTTCGACCCTCGCTAGTCTTTCGTATAGGGTCACATAGATAAAGTCTTTTCACCTTTTCACAACCCAACTCCACGTGGGTCGTAGCATAATCCCCCAGTTATTTTTCAAAAATTCTCACACTGCTCTCAAATCTTCTCAGCCCTGGCCCCAAAATCAGGGAGACACCAAATTGAGCAAGTGTAGATCAGGTTATAGGGAATCATGTATTTGCCCCAATTTTTGCCCTTGTAAAGAATATTGCCAACTTATTTTTAGGTAGGGCCTACTATGAAAAATTGATGATTGTAGGCCTATCGTTTTTGGTGTGCAAATTGCAAAACATAGACCGGAGTTAAGAGATTGCGAAATTTTTTGCTGACAAAAATGCTACAAAGAAAACTCTCTGATGCCATGACATTGTTTTAAGTAGGCAGCTAATAATAGGCTAAGTGGAAAAGTCTGCAACGTGAAAGATTTTAAATTCTACTGGGAAATCACTGCAGTCAGGCCTATAACACTTTAATTCATCTGTCTCATTCGTGCAGCTGCAGCAGCATTCGTGTTTTTTCTCTGAGTGAGTTGTATTCACATGTGTTGGGCCTGTAGCAAATGTCATATAGATTAGTTTTGTGATCTTGATTGCAAGAACGAAAAGATACCAGCCTTACCGGGTCAAACAGGGGCCATGCGGGACACCTGGACACGGGCCCACCAAAAGCTATAGCTACGTCACTGTGCCCTACATATGGGTATGTTCGTTGCCTTGCAGCCGAAGGGTTGCAGGCTCAAATCCACTTCAAGTCGCCGCGTAAGAACCTTGGGCAAGTACTTCACTCGCAATTGCTCAGCGCTTAGGCGTGAAACTCCGATGCAGTGTCCGCGCTGTAGTATATAGGGAGCGCCTCTGAGTAGAGAGAGCTTGAAGGGGCGCTATAACAAGTGCACATATATAGCCTACATACATGTAGGCCTAAGTAACAAGTAGCCTACCAGTGTTGTTGAAAGTATCGGGCAAATGTGTAAGTAAAAGTAAAAGTAAACTGGTTTTTAATTACTTAAGTAAAAGTAAAAGTACTCATCACAAATATTACTTAAGTAAAAGTAGAAAGTATCCCCTTCAAATAATACTTTTTAAGTAGAAAGTAAAAGTACTGAGTCTTTCTATAACTCAATCGATTATTAACCTTCAAAAATACTAAATTCTCAAAATGGTTATCGTTGAGTCTACTACGCATGCTTCTTCTTAATTTTAGCACAATGCACAGCTGAAGAGTAGTTCTGCTGCGGAAATTGCAGTGCATCCAGTATGCACCACCCTTCGAACATCTATTTTTAGGCATGCAAATTTAAAGCAGCTGCTTTAGCTTAACGTAGCGACATTTTAATTAGCGCTTTGAAGTAACGAACGTTGTTACGAGTGTCGCATAAATTGTAACGAAGTAAAAGTACTGAAATATGAGTAAAATTTTACTTCGTTGAAAGTAAAAGTATTTCAGTTTGTTGATACTTCGTTACATGTGAAAGTATTCAAACTTTTACTTAAGTACATGCAGTAACGCGTTACTTTTACTTCGTTACTGTACAACACTGTATAACCTACATTTGCATGTGAGTGACAAACATACATTTTAAAATGCATGCATGGATAAAATAAATATAAACTCAGAGTGTATATTTATTTTATCCTTTATTTCCATGCATGCATTTTAAAATGTATGTTTGTACGTATGCGTAAATACATAATATTATAGGTCTATATGTAGCCAATTGTAATTCTCAATTTCCAATTCTCCGTGTATGCACAGTTGCACACGTATAATATTAGCCTACGCATGTATACATAATTATATGTATAAGCGCGTGCGTCGTACAGGCGTGCGTACACATACAAGTAGACTTACATGTAAAATTATGTAAAATTTACATATGTAGGCTACAATTGTACACGTATGTGCTGTCCGCCATCTAGCATATATTCCACAACAGGGAGTATATGTATGCATATATGTATTTCTGCATGTTTCTGTGTGTTTCTATATATGCACACATCTAGGCCCTATGTAATATTTGTATAATATACAAACATTACACACATGGGCGCCCGCACATAGGGGCAAGAGGGGGCACTTGCCCCCCCCCCTGGAAAATTGACACCTAATTTTCAACTACATACAACTTTCGAGTTTTCAACATTTTTCATCGCGTTAGACAATTAATTATACTAAGCCTAATGATGGACAAAGTGAAACTAAGAAATCTATGTTCCGAAACCTCTATAAAATAAGCATGCTTTTAATTTCTGCCTTGCATTTTCAAGCTCCTGCTAAAAACTGTAGCCATGACCACTATAGGTTCCATTCAAAAACTGACGTCTCGGCTTTTCAAAAGAATTCATACCATTTCTCACTATTTTGATCGTCGGATCTTCCACTATTCAATCATAAATGGCACCCACTTAGCCTAACAGCCATTCTGCCCCCTCCGTCCCTCTGACAACCAGACTCAGGTCTCCTTCTGACTACCACTTGAACAGCTTTATGTCTCGATGAATGAGCTGGTGCCTGTGATTGGCTTTCGAGTGCTGCTCTAGAAGTTTAGAAATCACAATTAAAAAATAGAAGTAAGTCTATCTAGAGGGAACAATCAAGGAGCAATGAGCATGAATGAATAACTGAATGAAAAATAGTTGAGTCATCCAGGAGCAAGTGAACTTATTGCACCCCATATTGCAAGGCCAATAATACAGTGGTCATTATCAGGAACCTACTTTTTGACTACTTTCTTCTAATTTTTATTTTCGCATTAAAGAAACTATTCGTATTAAAAATAATAAGAACGTGAAGCTGAGACGTGCACACTAAAAAAAGCGCTATGAAAAATGTCCATATAATGGCATACATGCCCCTAAGTTCTAATTTCCTGATTTATGTTTTTCCGCCTCTTGCCGGAAAATTTGTAACCGCGACCATCGTGTTTTGCCCCCTCCTGCAAAAATTCCTGCGGGCGCCCATGATTACACAATATTATATATGCATGGATTATGCACATAACTATGAATTCATTTGCCTTCTAAATACGATTGCATGTGTGTCTGTATGCTTATGTCTGTCTGTCTGTCTGTCTGTATGTATGTATGTCTGTCTCGACTGTCAGTGAGTAGCTGTATAAGTTGACACAGCAATCACGTATGTTGTCATGACAACGGTCCCGATGAGGCAAGCCGAGACGCGAACTGTTGGCTGCCTAGGGCGACGGTTGTCAAGACCATTTGCTTGTCGTGCTGTCAACACTCCATCTTGCCACTGCCACTCGATCGAGTAGCAAGATCATCTTGTGACGCTCTTTTTAAAAGCACTGACGCCGCCTCGGATCGCAGAGTGAAGCGCATTGCTGAGCGATAATGAGGAAGCGTTGTAAAGCATATGCATCGGTCATTGTCTGAAAGACTTGTGTTGTCTTGAAGAATTTCCTGGGGATTTGCAACGCGCTTTTTCTAAAGAACTTCTGCAAGGCAAATCGTCCATTTGTTGTCTTTTGTAAGAAAAACCTATGCAGTCTCTTAAAGTCTGTTTCGTTCTGTCACTGATTGTCATTGATGATGAACTCGATATTTAAGCTTCCATTGCGAAACGCAGAATATCAGAGAATATGATTTTTTTTCTTTATTTACTTCTCTGTGATTTTTGTTAGTCATATCTTAATTTATTGATGCTCATTCTTCTTCTTCTTTTTCATTTATCGTTAACTAAGGTGGTGTGGGACGAAACGTCGAAATTTACCGGCAACGTCGGGTACCCCAGAGAAGTGGGACTGGCCGGGTGGGGCACCTTCTCCGCAGGGGAAGGCGGAACGATTAAAATCGACATTTCCTGGACAACATCGATTAACGAGTACTCCCAACTAGTCTATAAGCCTATAATATAAAGAGAAGTGTGTGTGGGTGCGCGCGCGCGTGTGTAATTGTGTATGCATGTAGGCTATATAATTATGCATTTGTGTATTTTTGGCCAGATCAGTTTTGCAGCTATTGACCTTAAACCTTGCAAGTAGACACTGGGCCACTAGGACCACCCAGTGTTGGGGTTGGCAAATCCCCTCACCATGGGGAGGGGATGATGAAAAACAAAATTTAACTACTTCCACACCTTCGTAACAGTTACGCAGCTAATCACCTCAAACCTTCCAGCAAGACGGTGCGCCACCTGGATCACCTCGCCTCGCCTCGCCCAGTCCCCACCCCACCCACTCAGTCCCTACCACGTGGGGGGCGGGGCGTACCGGCGGAGGCTGAGAACAAAAGAGTCAAAATTTTATCGGCAAAACCAGTCAATAACAGTTTTGCACCTATTCAGTGTAGGCCTATTCACCTCAAACTCTGCAGCGAGACAGTGTCGCCACGACCGGGCTGCTGCCACCCCAGACCTCAGAAAATCCCTAATTTCCCCGGGAAACGCCGGGCACCCCAGTTGCATGGTAGGCTCAGTAAATTGGGAACGTCTAAATAATCAGTTCTGCCTATCTGTCTGTCCGTCTGTCTGTCTGTCCGTCTGTCTGCCTGTCTGCCTGTCCGTATGTCTGTCTGCCTGTCCGTCCGTCTGTCTGTCGCCAACTATCCTTGCGTTGTCATTAACTCGAGTCGTGGCAGTCGCTTTTGTATTCGTCGGACAACGTCTTCCCATCGTCGTCCAATTAACCCTTCGCTTGCGTGCGCACGTGACTAATGTCGCAGTCCTTTGAATGATGCATAACTCCAGATTTCCATGCAATATTATTATGACCCAGGATGCATCGCTGACCGAGGGTCATGACCTCATCAGGAATGATGTCATGCCGAGACATGATGAGATTTTTGCACATGCGAGAGGCTTATGGCAGGAAATCGTGGGGTTTAGCTTACAAAGCTGTCACCAAGAAGGAAATGTTGAACGGTAATAGTGATACAATTATTACTTATAGCGTTCTAAAAACTAGAGGCCATAAAATTAGAGTACGACACCGATACGATTACAAGAAGTTCTTATGACCTTTTCCCTCTTTCAGCTCTAATTTTATGCATACCCATGGGTTTAAAGTTTAAACCACCCATCCCTCCACCCATCCAGCCATCTATCCATCCATCCACACGTGACCCTTCGTCCATCCATCCAACAACCTATCTTATCTTATCTTATCCATCCACCTGCCCACCCACCCATCCACCCACCCATCCATCCATCCATTCATCCATCCATATATCTGTCTTATTATTACATACATCTGTCTTACTATCCATCCACTCATCCATCAATCATCCATCCATCTATTCATCGACCCGGTCCATCCATCCATCTATCTTATCTTATCCATCGATCATCTTCGCATCCATTCATCCATTCATCAGATTTTTGCCTTGACTTTTTAGCTGTTATGATTATTGGAATTCAAGTTTTGCTCAAGCACGACTGCAGTCGATTGCAGGGGAGTCGATAGATTAGTCTACAGCTGCTGCATGATAATGATCCTCAATCTGTCATCATCCTTTTCCCGAACTACCGCAGCTATAGCTTCTATCCTAAGCATTTCACTTTCCCTATTCGTCTTGAGTGGAGAATGTTCCGATCTTCAAGCGAAACTTCTTCTCCTCCCCACACTCCTCTTTCTGCTGCTGTTCTACAGTCTACAGTCTACAGACTCTACAAGTCTACAACAGCAGAAAGACGGGAGCCATTGTGCAAATTTACATTACTAATTAATTTACTAGGCCTAGGTCCAAGGACTCTTTATACACAGTACTGATTTCTTCTTCTTTAATAACCGCCTTGTACAAGTTTTTGGGCGATAATGGGAGTTCCGGAAATTTCACATCTCGTTTACAAAATAAAGGCATTCATTTAGTTACATCTATGACAGCAGATTGACGAATAATTATGCTTGCAAAATAAACAAATGCCTTTGTAGATGCAAAACATGATCCTTAGCGATAGAAACGGAATTTTATGTGGAGCGCCATCTATCATGTCATGTCATGTCATTGCGCCGACGTCGTTTCGCGACGGTTGGCTGCATGATCGGACCAATGTACTCCAGCAAGATCTGTCTTTTACTGTCCTCAATAGCGCCGCTCCCGATAGACCGGTCCACAACGTGATGTTATCGAGCCAGCATACTCTAGGTCTACCGCGGCTACGAACACCCTCCACCAACCCCATCATGACACTATTTTCAATATTGTCCGGCTGTCGCAGGATGTGGCCAAAGTATCGTAATTTCCGGGTTTTGACATGGCCTAACAACTCGCATTTTGTTCCTGCTAATTTGTAAACTCGTTCATTAGTCAACATTTCTGTCCATGAAATACGTAGTAATTTCCTAATGCATTTGTTTTCGAAAGCCTGTATAGTTCTTTCTTCCTCCTTCTTTAGAGTCCACGTCTCACAACCGTATGTTGCTACTGGCCACACTAAGGCCCTCATCAGCCGTATTTTTGTCTTGGAGCTGATTGCCTTATTCTTCCATACCTTTGTCAACTTAATCATGACTGATGTACCCATGGCTAACCTTGTTTTCACTTCTACATTACAGTCTGCATCTTTCGTTACTCTGCGCCATCTATCGCTGAGAGTGAAATCATGACCACAATATGTTCACAAGTAACCTATCCTCTAATAGCCTATAGAATCCTTGGGCTTAGGCCTAACTTGATCTGTAGCCTATATATAATTCTGTGTTTTGCCATAACTATTCGATGTTTTCTAAATATTCGATGTTTTTCAGTTATTTATGTTGAACTCTTACCTTTCGACGAAGAAACCAGGGAAGTGGAAGTAATTGGCACAGAAGAAATCAGGAGAACTTCAACGAAGAACGACAAATTTCGGAAATGTTTAAAATGTTGAAATGCGTCTTTCTTTTCCGAGAGCTGATCGATCTGCTACAAACTAATCCTAGGCAACCAAACAGTAATTAGGCAAGTGATGACGTAGACCTATATTATTACGTCATTTCCAACGTTTGTCGTTATAATTAATTCATTTGGGAATTTATAATTATAGTGTCTCTTTCATTATTATTATTTTTATTAATAATAAAGCATAATTTCCGTTTATTTAGTAATAATCCGGTTGAGAGACCGCAACCGGCTACAGTATAAATTTCTATAGTGCGAACGTGTTATGCAATTGAGACAATTAAGAACGCAAATCACATGAGACAATTTATTGAATCACAACTCTGCAGCCCTGCATGCCAAACGCAGGCTTCATATAATTTTATCTACTTTAGCTGTCAGGGTATGAAGGAAGAACTAAAACCAGAGGTCCTGGACTCCTAGCCTATATGTAACGGGATTCGAACAGCGCATAGCCTTCAGTAATAGAGGGCTCTGGAACAGCGTATAACGCAGGGTTCTCAAACACGCGGCCCACGGGCCGCATGCGGCCCGCGAACCCGATTAATGCGGCCCGCGAATAGCAGTGGCGGCGCCAGGGGGGGGGGCTGGAGGGGGCTAAGCCCCCCCTAAAAGCGGCTAAGCCCCCCCAAAGCAAAATGCGGAAAATGTCTATAACGGCTTATTTCGTAATAAGAAAACTAGACAATGATCAATGGCATCGAAATCTACTTTGAGAATGAAGTTAGCGACTTCATTTCTTGGCCTCAGACTATGAAAACGGGTGACAAGTTTGCACCCTTACCTTTTGACCATACAACGGGACAGGGTTGTCGAAATTGTCGAAGAAACAACATGGCACTTAGACACCTCGTTTCAGATTGAAACCGTTTTATAATTATTAGACGCATAGAAATATCGAAATTGCCTTCCTTCAAAAAGTGTTGCAAAAGCTGTATTTTCTCTTGATTTTTCTCCCTCCTGCAATCAACCATATAATCACAGCGTAGATGCTTGCGCCAGTGGCGGTGTCAGAGGGCTAGGGGTTACAGCCTCTAAATGCGGCTCAGCCCCCCCCCCCCCCAAAGCAAAAAGCAGAAAATATCCATAACGGCTTATTTCGTAATAAGAAAGCTAGACAATGGTCAATGGCATCGAAATCAACTATATAATTTATTATATATAATATACATATTCTATATAAATATATATATATTAAGTTTTGTAGGTCATTTCATTCATTGTATTGCAAATGCAGCACATTTAGTGAACCAGTTTTGTTGCATTTAGTAGCTGCCTACTGTAAACCGTTTCTTCTGTATTGAATGGAAGCTGTCAGCCCTACCAAAAGTGAGCTGAACTATTTAGAGTACACTTACTGCTCTGCAGCGTGTTAAATTTTTAAAGTCTCCCAAAGTGGTGTTGCATCTGTACTGCACTTCATGCATGAAAATAATATTACAGACTGCTGGTTATCCAGAAGATTGCGTTTTACCCAGAAATGCCTTTGACACAACAATGTAGTTGTCAGATTTGCATCATGTTTCTCTTACACACCTCCAATGTGTGCGCTTTTGTGATTTTCGGTATAATAATTATTATATTCTTGTTGTGTATACCACCACTGTCTGAGAATGTAGGCCTACGTTTGATATAATGGTCAACTAAGAAGTCCTAGTGCTATTAGCATATGTAAAACATTTGTGTGCAGATAATTATAGTTATAATTATAAAATAATTGTGTGCATATATCTAAGCATGCATATTTTTGAATTAAGGAAACTTTAACTGTTTTCAGTCATTAGTAATATGCAGGCAGATAATTACAATAGTGTCCTGTGAATGCTGTTGGACACCTTTATTGTAATTTATTTTTATTTGTGATTATTTAAATTGAATTTTCAGGGTGACGGCCTCTGTTGTCATAGACCCTGGTCAAATCGGATCCATCCATTATTGTGATGCCTTTTTTATTGTAAAATTTCTGAGTATTAATACTGTGTTGGACACCTTTATTGTGATAACTTGGAACTCAAGTCCGAGTCCATGGCCGACTTTTTATACGATAAAACTGAATTGCACACCATTTTATTGGAAAATTTCTGAATATTAATACTGTGTTGGACACCTTTATTGTTGGAACTTGGAACTCGAGTCCGAGTCCATGGTTGACTTTTTATACGATAATACTGAATTGCACACCATTTTATTGAGAAATTTCTGAATATTAGTGCTGTGTTGGACACCTTTATTGTGATAACTTGGAACTCGAGTCTGTGTCCAAGGTCGACTTTTTAATACGATAATACTGAATTGCGCACCATTGTATTGTAAAATTTCTGAATATTAATACTGTGTTGGACACCTTTTATTGTGATAACTTGGATCTCGACTCTGTGTCTATTGTTGACTTTTTATACGATAGTACTGAATTGCACCCCATTGTATTGTGGTTTTTCTGAATATTAATACGCTGTTGGACACCCTTATTGTGTTTTATTTTTATTTGGGATTATCTTAATTGAATGTCCAGGGTAACGGCCTCTGTTGTCATAGACCCTGGTCAAATCGGATCCATCCATTATTGTGATTACTTATTTATTGTAAAATTTCTGAATATTAATACTGTGTTGGACACCTTTTATTGTGATAACTTGGATCTCGAGTCTGTGTTCATGGTTGACTTTTGATACGAGAGTAATGAATTGCACACCATTGTATTATGGATTGTCTGAATATTAATGCTGTGTTGGACACCTTTTATTGTGACAACTTGGATCTCGAGTCTGTGTCCATGGTCGACTTTTTATACAATAATACTGAATTGCACACCATTTTATTGTAACAGTTTTGGATTGTTTGTTTGTTTGTTTGTATGTGCACTTGTTATAGCGCCCCTTCAAGCTCTCCCTACTCAGAGGCGCTCCCGAATGCAGAGCGGACACTGCATCGGAGTTTCACGCCGAAGCGCTGAGCAATTGTAAGTGAAGGACTTGCCCAAGGTCCTTAGGCGGCGAGGTGGATTCGAATCTCGAACCTTCCGGCTTCAAGGCAACGACGCCACCACTACACCACAACGCCCCACAAATATTAATATGGATATTAATACTGTGTTGGACACCTTTTATTGTGACAACTTGGATCCCGAGACGGTGTCCATGGTTGACTTTTTATACGATACTACGGAATTGCACACCATTTTTTGGTGGAATTTCTGAATATTAAGCGGTGTTGGACACCTCTTATTGTGATAACTTGGAACTCTAGTCAACGTGGTTTTTGAGTGCTTGCATATCGGTATATCAAAGACAATAGGGACTTTACATTAAATCACTGTCTGCACCACTTAGCTACTCGGGCTGCTATGTGCACACGCACTGTATATAATGCATTGCCTTTCGGCTCAGATGACTGAAATTCGTGGTATGGTACTGACAGCGCTGGCACGGCATAGACTTGACGCGGACGCGTTTGAGGACTTCCCATTCTCTTTTGCTACCATAGTTGGACACCTTTGTTTATGATAATTCGGAACTTAATCTAGGTTTGCGGCCGGATACACTAAAAATCAATGACCTCAACAATAATTGATGACTTTGTTTAAATAACCCACTCAATCTCCAGCTGCATCTTGCAATGGAATATTTATGTGGAGCGCGTTTGTGCCAGTGCACAATTACTTGTAGAACTCTTCGCACGATTGCAATATGACCGCCCTGGGAAGAAAATGTTCTAGTTGCGTCTCTGGGAGGGAGGATGGCTGGGGGCTTCAGCCCCCCCCCCAAACCTGAAATCCTGGCGCCGCCACTGGCGAATAGCCACCTGTGTTTTTATTATTTAAGCTTTTAAAGAAAGAAATCGGTTTGAAAGAATTTAGCAGTTGTTTTACGATTTGAACTGAGGTTTAAACTAGCTGCTTTCAAATCCTTTTGCTGTCGAGTGTGGACATCGAGTCCACAATAGCAGTTATGGGCATAGGCCAATGCAAATGGACCTTCAGTGCGATGCAGTTCCGAAGGAGAAGTATGCTACAGCGAAATTTTATGCCGGTGTCGAAAAATAGAGTAGTAATAATAATTGCATCTCCCCAGATGATGAGAAGTTGAAAATGTCGTTTCCGCGTGTTTTTGTTTTTGCAAATTGACTTCCATTTGCTTGGCTTTGAACAATGACACTTTTTGTGTTTATTCATACGAGATAATTTTTGTTGCTTTGGTTTAGAGCACTTAGAACACTTGGAACGCTTAAGCACACTCAAAGTCTCTATAACTAAATTCGAGTTGCCTTGCAGCCCTTGCTCTGAACATTGCTTATGGTAGCCTACTTAAAACAATATTATAAATAATTAGAGTAATTTTAAATTTTGTTTGACAGTAAAAAAATTATTTAGGTTTATATATCGCCTGCGCATTTTTCAATAATTGGGATAGAATAGTTTTCAACCTTGTTTGTAGTACCATATAATTACTTTTAAAATATATTATGTGAATTTTACTACGCTTTATCTATTCTGTGATTATATCATCATTACAATATTGTATTCTGCAATGACACATAGCTAATTCTATAGTTTCACCTGCACGATAATAGGCTATTTTTATGTTGCGGCCCGCGAGTCATTATAAATTTCCAAATGCGGCCCACAATATGCTGACTTGAGTTTGAGACCTCTGGTATAACGTAAGTGTAGCGTATTAAATCGCTATTATCTATCAAACTAACTTATCTAGTATTAAGTGTTAATTCTAAGTAGGAGTTAAGCTAGACAATTTAGTCGGCGTGTCTAGATTAATAATTTGGCGTCTAGTGGATTAGTAACTAGGAGACCACGAATCTTGCGTATATGAGCGAGGCAGTCATAGTGACGTCAAACGGTTACTACGGACGCTACGTAAGCGAAAACATTTTGCATCGACGCGTAACCAATAAAAAGCATCGAAATGAGCTTAACGGTCGGAATTGAATGGAAACAGCCACGTCATTGAAATTCGACATAAACGGTTGATTCCTTACATGAACATTGAGAAAGATGGTTGCTCAGTTGTGGCTGGCAATTCATTTGAAGTTTATTCAATGGTGAGGATGAGGATTATGCTCGTATCTGGTTGTAAAACAGTACGAGGCATTCGTGTGAGAGTAGAGGCGATTTAGAAGTTTAAAGTTGCGAACTCTAACGTCCGTGAAGTCTACATTGTGATTGGGACGGTTGGTGAGACGTTATTTCGTGTGGAGAGAAACGATTTTGGGCTCGTTGTCTCTGGTTGACATTTCAAGGTCATTTTCAATTGGGAAGGAAATTCTCATTGATTGGAGTATGATAATTTGATGCAACGGATGTATTGAATATTGTCTCGTCTGGTATTCGATCTGGATTCCACAGCTTCGCAGTATTTCATCATCCTCTTCAAATATAGCACTGGGTTGCTTATCTTCATATAGTGAATCTACAGAGAATCTGCAGAACTATTTCTTCAAATATAGCACCGGGTTGCTTATCTTCATATAGTGAATCTACAGAGAATCTGCAGAACTACTTCAAGGCCGTTTTACACTACAGAAACGATATATATCATATCTCAACTGTGGAGCACAGATAAGCATTTAGATAATTATAATTAGTGATACGCCAAATAAGTAAATAGGAACATTGCGTAATTGTATTGTTTATTTAACAGTTTTCGAATATATTATACATTTATAAAGAATTGGTTTCTCTTTGAACAGATCATTTAAATGCAGTACATTTTCAATTACCTGTTAAAATAAGCTTAAAACGGTGAACGTTACAGATGGGTGGCTTGCGTCGGGATAAAATTGACAATATTATTGTTGATTAGATTGAACTTTACTGACATTTATATTGAAGAGACAAAACTAATTAAAATGATCTATTTGGAAATTGTTAAGCATAGCGCAACGACAGCGCCGCGCATGTATAGATTTTAAGCATTAGAGTCGGTGCGATAATCCTTATTGCGTAACATACACCAGAGATTGTATTACGTTAAGAGGGAGCACTAGTGTGACGCTTAATAATTTTAATAATTATTATAAGCGAGTGTGAAATTGTATAGCGCATATTAGAGCGTTAAATTTATTACTACTTAACCAAAAGTGAGTAAGTAAGAATGTCAATCACAGAGTGGCAACAATGGATTGATATGGGACATTCACTCTCATTAGATGGTGAAGAGCTGAAGGCATTCGTCAGAGACAGACAGAACGAATTTAGACAGCAGAGGGCGAATGAACGAGAAGAGAAAAAGGAAAATGAGCTACGTGCAGCTGCAGAAGCTAAGTTAGCTGATGCCAAAGCAGCCAGAGAGAATGAATTGGAGCTAGCGCGAGAGGCGACTAGATTAGCTGAAGCTAAGGCTATTAGAGAGGCAGAATCAGCGCGTGAGGCGGCTAAAATTGCTGAGGCAAAAGCAGCAAGAGAAAACGAAATAGAAATGGCGAGGATGGCTGACGCGAGACTTATACGCGAAGCAGATAATGCTAGGCTTATACGTGAAGCAGAGATGAATGAAGCCAGGCTTACGCGAGAAGCAAATGACGTTAGACTTGAAAGAGAAGCAACTGAGGCGAGGCATGCAAGAGAAGCGAGTGAAGCTTTAGAGATTAAGAGACTCGAGATTCAAGCGAGATTGAGAGAGATAGAATCGAGAGACGGGCGAAACAGGGATGATGGAGATTCCTATATGACGATGGGTGACAACCACCAAGGAAACCAAAGTCATAAGGGAATGAAGAACATTAAATTCCCGATATTTAACGAGGCTAAAGATTGTCTTGATGCGTACCTACTCAGATTTGAGCGGACGTGTACGACATACGAGATACCAAGAGATGTATGCTAGCGCGACATCTAGAAACGAAAGCTTTAGAAGTATACCAGCGTTTGTCGGCTGAAGAAACACAAGACTACGATTGTTTAAAGAAGCATCTCCTGAAAAGATTCCAGTTAACAGAAGGAGGGTATCGTAACAAGTTTAAGACTAGCAAGATGGAACAAGGAGAGACTCCTTCAAATTTCATTTACAGATTGCAACGATATTTGCAGCAATGGTTGCTTCAAGCAGGATTTGAGCAGACCTACGAAGGAATCGAGGATCTACTGCTAAAGGATCAATTTTTCCTCACTTGTAGTAATGAGTTGAGGATGTTCATTAAAGAGAAAGGAAAAATGAGCTTAAAGGACACATTGACGTGTGCAGAATCTTACATCGAATCTCATGGGTACAGATATGCCGAGAATTCTGTAAAACCTCAAGGGAGATTCAATAATGACCGAGGTAATGGAAAGTCATTTGAAGAGAAATCGAGAGAGAAATTCCAAGGAAACATGAACAGAGGAAGAGTCGAAACGCGACAGAACAAAGAGACAAATCACAGTGGAAATGTGAATAGAGGATTTAGTAGAGATAGAGAGCAGGCAGCGGAACACAAGATAACTTGTTTTGCATGCGGTAAGGTGGGTCATAAAGCATTTGATTGTGTGCATAAAGCCAAAGGGTTTGTTAAACACACAGCTGCAGCAGTACAGATTTACGAGAATAGGGCGTACAGAGCTGTACAGGCGAATGAAAATACGAAATCGAATGAAATAGACAGAACAGTAGAATGCCAGGATAGGAAAGGTAAAGAAGAAGTACCGAAACACATGGCAGCAAGTACGGTAGTTACAGAACGGAAAGATGGTTGCATTGACATTGAAAGTATAGACGAATGTCAAGCGAAGGTCAATGGCGTAGACGCCAATTGTCTTTACGATTCTGGAGCGAGTACATGTATCGTGAGGAGATCGCTAATCAAGGATAGTGATTTGACTGGGAAGGAAACGCACTGCATCCTAGTTGATGGGAGCTTAAGGTGTTTTCCTACAGCCCATGTAAACATTGAGAGCGAGTATTTTACTGGTGAAGTTGAGGCAATGGTTATGGACGAACCAGTAAAGCCGATAATTATTGGACGAGTGAGAGGGTTAAAATATACAGTAACGAATGAGAACACGGATGAAAATATGATTAATTGTGACATAGGAGAGAAAGTTGATGAGACGATTGTGAGTGAGAAACAAGAAAAAGTTGGGTATAAAGGTATACTCAAGAGAGTTGTGAATGCTAATTCACGTTGGCAAGATGCTAAGAAGACAGTAAGATTCGAGAGTGATGAGATGAGCACGGAGTATGATGACATAATAGAGAAAGTTGTAAGTGATGACGTCATGAACAGTGACGCACATCAAACGACAGCAGCGATAGAAACGAGAGCTGAGTCGAAGAAAGTGGTGAAATATAAACCACTCAAGGTCACCGAAATGCCCGACCTAAATATAACCACAAAAGAAATAAAGGAATTACAGAAGACAGATGAGACATTGAAGAGTTGCTGGGATAAAGCATCTGAGTGGAATGGCGATGAGAAGAGTACAGAAAAAGTGCTGTACGTAAAGAAAGATGGATTGTTGTACCGGAGATGGAAGGAAGTATTGAAAGATGAAGCGAAGTGGCAGTTGATGGTTCCGAAACAGTTGAGAAACAAAGTTCTAGCTGTAGCACATAACTCGCTACTGTCAGCTCATCTGGGCATGAAGAAGACTCACGATAAAATTGTGAATGAATTTTATTGGCCAGGGATAAATCAAGAAGTTCGGCGATATATATTAAGTTGCGATGTATGCCAGAAAGCAGTAGACAAGAAAGTGAACTACAAGGCACCGATGGGACATCTTCCAGTGCTGGATGTACCGTTTAAGCATGTCTGTGTAGACATCATAGGAGCCATAGAGCCAATGTCTATGAGAGGATATCGTTATGTATTAACGATTATCGACTTAAGCACCAGATATCCTGAAGCGATACCATTGAAAGGCATAAGTACCGAGGAAGTGGCGGAAGCCTTGTTTAACTTTTATTGTCGGATGGGCGTACCACAGAGGATTCATACAGATAGAGGAAGCCAGTTTACGTCAGAGCTAATGGCCGAAGTAAACAAAATGTTATTAATCAAACACACGATGACAAGTCCATACCACGCGATGGGAAACGGTTGTGTAGAACGTCTTAATGGAACGATTAAGACAACACTGAGAAAATTGATAGGTGAACAAGTAAAAGAGTGGGATAGATACTTGGCACCACTACTTTTCGCATTACGAGATACTGTACACGAGAGCCACGGATACACGCCTTTCGATTTAATCTTCGGAAGATCTTCTAGAGGTCCGGTACAGATATTGAAGGAACTGTGGACAAATGAAAAAGTGGAAGACGAGGTGAAGGATGTGTACACATATATGACAGATCTACGAGAGCGTATAGAGGAAACGTGTAACATGGCGCAGAAAGCAATTCACTAAGCTAATGCGAAGAACAAGAAATACTACGATAAAAAGGCACGATATAGAAAACTGGAGATAGGTGATAAAGTCCTATTGTTACTGCCGAGTTGTAATAATAAGATGCTTGTTAAATGGCAAGGACCATTTGTTGTCAGAGAGAAAATCGGAGATTACGATTATAAAGTTGAGGTTGATGGTGGAAAACTGAAAACATACCACATTAACATACTAAAGAAATATTACGAGAGGAGTGAAGAAGAATTGTCAGGTTCTGAGACAATAGCATACGTGTCGGCTATTGTACATGATGGTAGAGAAGGTGAAGACGAAGAGGAGGAGATATTAAACCTGTATGTCAGCAAGCAAACTGAGACGTACAAGGATGTTGATATTAATCCACAATTAGAAGATGAACAAAGAGGTGAATTAGAGAAATTACTGAGAGAATATCAAGACATATTTACAGATAAACCAGGAAGAACTGACATGGTGAAACACGAGATTCATCTTACGAGTGATGAACCTGTTAGGATGAAAGCATATCCAACACCGTATCATCTACAGTCTGAAATTGATAAGGAAATTGAGATAATGTTGGAGAATGGAATAATAGAAAGATCAGAAGCAGGTTACGCAGCACCGCTTGTTGTTGTTAAGAAGGCAGATGGAAGCAATAGACTTTGATGCAACTATAAACAATTGAACAAAGTGACAGTTTTTGATCCAGAGCCGATGATGTCAAACGAGGATATTTTCAATAAACTGAGTGGCAGCAAAATATATAGCAAGTTTGATTTTTGCAAAGGGTATTGGCAAATACCAATGAGCGAAGAATCAAAAGACTATACGACTTTCATTTGTGCAAGTGGGTTGTATAAGTTTAATGTACTACCATTTGGATTGGTAAATAGTGCTTCAAGCTACAACAGACTGATAAGGAAGATTTTGCATGGAACCGAGAATCTGGAGAGTTATGTTGATGACATACTAGCTCATACAGAAGGATGGACTAAACATATGAAGATTTTACGAGAATTTTTTCAAAGAGTGAGAGATGCTCACCTGACTTTGAAACCAAAGAAATGTTCGTTAGGCTATGGACGCATAGATTTCTTGGGTCATACGTTAAACAACGACGACATTAGTCCTAAAGGAGAATCGATAGATAAGATTGTGGAGATGCCACAACCGAAAACGAAGAAACAGATAAGAAGCTTTTTGGGAGCAATAAACTATTACAGAAAATTTATTCCTCATTGTGCTGAACTGATGGCACCATTAAGTGACTTGACAAAGAAGTCAGCAGCTAATAATGTTGATTGGAACGAGGAATTAGATATGAGTTTTAGTAAGCTGAAAGCCGCACTTGCTAAAACACCGATTCTAAAGTTACCAAACTTGGAGAAGGAATTCGTGATTCAAACTGATGCTTCGGGAAGAGGAATAGGTTGTGTCCTGATACAGCAGTATGAAGGGATAAACCACCCGATTGCATATGCGAGTAGGAAACTACTGGAAAGAGAGACAAGATATTCAGTTGAGGAGAGAGAATGTCTAGCGATAATGTGGGGGATTAGTCGGTTGGACAGGTACTTGTGTGGAAAGCAGTTTGTGATTGAGACAGACCACTGCGGACTACAGTACATGAAGGAAGGGAGAATGAGAAATGCGAGAGTCATGAGGTGGAGTCTAGCACTTCAAAATTATTGCTTTACGATACGATATATCAAGGGGAGCAATAATGTTATGTCTGATTATTTGAGTAGAGGAATTATATAGTACTTAAATATATCAGTAATGTATTATAATAATGTAGATAAGAAGAAGTTCAGTAATGTTGTATTGTTGTGTAAGATAGAATAAGGAAGTTGATAAAAATTTAGTTGATAGATAATTAGGTGAGATTGTAAAGCCTGATTACAGACTTTTGAAGGAGGGGTATTTGTAGCGTATTAAATCGCTATTATCTATCAAACTAACTTATCTAGTATTAAGTGTTAATTCTAAGTAGGAGTTAAGCTAGACAATTTAGTCGGCGTATCTAGATTAATAATTTGGCGTCTAGTGGATTAGTAACTAGGAGACCACGAATCTTGCGTATATGAGCGAGGCAGTCATAGTGACGTCAAACGGTTACTACGGACGCTACGTAAGCGAAAACATTTTGCATCGACGCGTAACCAATAAAAAGCATCGAAATGAGCTTAACGGTCGGAATTGAATGGAAACAGCCACGTCATTGAAATTCGACATAAACGGTTGATTCCTTACATGAACATTGAGAAAGATGGTTGCTCAGTTGTGGCTGGCAATTCATTTGAAGTTTATTCAATGGTGAGGATGAGGATTATGCTCGTATCTGGTTGTAAAACAGTACGAGGCATTCGTGTGAGAGTAGAGGCGATTTAGAAGTTCAAAGTTGCGAACTCTAACGTCCGTGAAGTCTACATTGTGATTGGGACGGTTGGTGAGACGTTATTTCGTGTGGAGAGAAACGATTTTGGGCTCGTTGTCTCTGGTTGACATTTCAAGGTCATTTTCAATTGGGAAGGAAATTCTCATTGATTGGAGTATGATAATTTGATGCAACGGATGTATTGAATATTGTCTCGTCTGGTATTCGATCTGGATTCCACAGCTTGGCAGTATCTCATCATCCTCTTCAAATATAGCACTGGGTTGCTTATCTTCATATAGTGAATCTACAGAGAATCTGCAGAACTATTTCTTCAAATATAGCACCGGGTTGCTTATCTTCATATAGTGAATCTACAGAGAATCTGCAGAACTACTTCAAGGCCGTTTTACACTACAGAAACGATATATATCATATCTCAACTGTGGAGCACAGATAAGCATTTAGATAATTATAATTAGTGATACGCCAAATAAGTAAATAGGAACATTGCGTAATTGTATTGTTTATTTAACAGTTTTCGAATATATTATACATTTATAAAGAATTGGTTTCTCTTTGAACAGATCATTTAAATGCAGTACATTTTCAATTACCTGTTAAAATAAGCTTAAAACGGTGAACGTTACAGAAAGCAAGCATCCCTCAAGTCAAAGTGTTATCCATTATAATTATACCAACGCCCTCCACAACACGCAACAGCGTGGGTCTATACATTATAGGACTATTGCTGTCTCTCGATCGCCGTACTTCTCTGTGTCTAGAAAGTTAAATATGCAAGCGAGGGCACATTTTTCTTTTATAATAGTCCTTCCTGTATACCCATTGTCTCCTACTTAGTTCCAAAGATGTCTCTTAGGGGCCTATGTTTTGGGTTGGTTTTGGATCTGCGTACCATGAATATTGAATTGCGCGCATTTAAAAACAATTATTGTATGATTTCGTGATTGTGCGTTTGCAAACGGTTCAATAAAGTACATACTTACCTACTTACTTACTTTCTGCTCTCTCAGCGAGCTTTTAGCCTATTGGCGCAGTATTTTTCAATAGGGGCGCAGCTGTGATGGCTGCTATTATTATTGTGGGTCGTGCGTTAGCTTTAATTAACTAAGAATTATCTAAATAAATGATTTTATATGCGGGAATGTTGAATATTAATACTTCTCGTGTGATTTCTGTCACCAGAGCCTCACGGCTTTGGCTGTCACAAGAGGCGCCCGACTAAGAAGGCGTCAAACGTCTTCATTCATTCATTATTCATTCATTATATGCATTTATATAGCGCCTCTTCAAGGGACTACTCAGAGGCGCTCCCAACCTCAGCGCGGCCAAATAAAACTGTTTTAAGATGAGAGAGGAAAGTCTGAGAAGGATTTTTACAAAGAGAGCGGAGGGTCAGAGGAAGACCATTCCAGGTTGAGGGTCCCACCACCGAGAAAGCACGGCTCTGCATAGTGGAAGTTCGAGCAAAAGGTACTGAGAGTAGACTTTGTTCAGTCGAACGAAGGGAGCGGAAGGGGTGAGAACTAAGAGTAGGGCTACAAAGCTCACAAAGATAGGCAGGAGCAAGGCCTAGCATGCAGGATATACATTGAGCGAGTACCTATGAGCAGATATGTATTCTGTGTTTTTAGAGTTTAAAGTTTTACAATTTCGTATTCTATTTTACTTTATTGTTAAGCCCAAATTATTTAATTTTACAATTGATACACTTTCGATTCACATTTTGTAAGTTTTGGAAACCGAATCGGAACTACAGATTAGCAAAGTGTCTTAGAATAACGCAGTGGGAAACCGGTCGAACTAAATCCATTGAGAGATGGAGACCGGCACTTTTATTTTAATTATGTCTGAATTTATATAACATTTTCCGTGGAAGCCTATCTGGTTAAACAGTAGGCTGGATCGGTAAAGTAGAGCACATCAAGAGCTCAATTTAAAGTGGAGCTTGGATAGGTTAAAATAATTGCTTAAATAGAAGTGAATTTATATGTTGCCTCGAGAATGCCTTAAAATGTAATTATTTTTCTTTTATAAGTTGCGTTTATGGCAGCTTATGGTTATTGTTACTGACGACTCGGTAGGACGTAAACAGTATGGCGGTCACAGATACACGCAGAATAGAGCGGCCTCAACTCCGGCGATCGATAGCCCAATGTTTCCGCGCGAAACATTGGGGTCCCGCTTCAGTCAGTGCTATTGTGTGAAGTAAGTAAGTAAGTAATACAGTAGGACACATACTTTTTTTAAACGGAGCATTTTGCAATCAATTGTTATAGCGTTGTAAATTAGTTCATCGGAGCAGCTTAACTGTTTCATGTATCCGATCACTAATGTTTCAATTCAGCTTTTAGTCGCCCGTCAATAATATTTTATCAAAGATATATGGGCATATTATTATCTGCGATGGATATGACTAAAACGAGCGCTATATAAAGCAATAATCCAGTGCCTCTCCATAGGCGGAAGATGCAGTGCAGTCACACGGTAAACTTCCAATTAGCGCTTGAATTGATAAACAGTGGGTAGGTGTTTAAGGTCAATCGATTTTTTGTATTCTTTACCTTATTTAGGCTTATTAATATTTATGAAAATATACTTTTTCGTGGTCTTTTGACCATTGACTATTAAGCGGAAACATTGGGTTATCGATCGCCGGAGTTGAGGCCGCTCTATTCTGCGTGTATCTGTGACCGCCATACTGTTTACTTCCTACCGAGCCGTCAGTAACAATAACCCAGCTTATTATGGTTACTTGAACGAGTATTGATTGATCGATTGATTGATTTGATTGATGAAAATAATTATTTGTGAAAATGGAAGTTTGATTGTTGGCATTTATCATGGATAAACTGCCCACTTGCCAGGGTTATGTACACTGTTGTACAGCGTTGACAGATGGTTACCAACCAAAACTGCGGTTTGACCACCTATCTGAAGCACGATGCATTTACAGTCAACAGACTTTTCACTTGCTGAACTTTGATTTGTAATTCTCAATCTTCTGTAGTTAGTTTTACCAAGTCACAGTTAATTTATTCACAAACTTGGGTAACCTATCGGTGCAAAAGCTAGTATGGAGGGCTTTCATTTATGTAGCTCACTTTGATTGTGATTGTGAAGTGCTTTATGAATAAAATAAATAATTATAGGCCTATTCTGAGTTTCTGCAGCAAGAGCACCTCTGAATAATCTTTCTGTAAGAGGCACTATATAAATCTATAGAGACTGTGTTATACGACATAGACATATGGTATGTCCGTATTAAAATTGTTTGGATATACGATAGCTATCTGTCATTATATTTACATTTCAAGTGATGAAGACTTATTTACGGCAAGGTCATTATGATCAGCTAGTTAATCATTACAATAGGCTAACTGCCTTGTGTAATTTTTTTCTGAGTTGATTCTCTGTTATTAGTGGTAGGGTTGTTAATCTAGTTTTTTGCAAACTGGTTTTCAGTCATGGAAATTGATTTCATTCCAGTTATCAATTTTTTGGCCTTCTAGAAAATCCGCTTTTCCTCGCATAAACAAAGATGGCAGTGAATTTTATATTGATTTTTAATTTTTGACGACACAAAATTTTAAAATTTAGCAAAAATACGTAATGATGTTGCACTCAATGTGCGCATATTGATATGTATCGTACCATGGGTCAACGACATTGAACGACCTCTTACATATAATAATTGGTCATGGTCACATGATGGGTGACATGCCATCGTGACTGCCGTTTAATTGTTGCAATTAGTTTGTTCTCACGGCACCCTGAAGCTCATATACATAGTCGGTATAAATGCATGAATCATATCTTGTAGTTTTTAAAATGATTTTTTAAAATGAATTTGAGTATCGGTTTGTAATCAGTACTTAGAATCGAGTAACCGATTTTGAAACGGACATATGGATTTCTGTTTTACATCCCTGATTAGTGAGAGTTGCGGAAGAAGGAATGTTTTGCATATTCATTGCATGTTTTGCATATTCATTTAATGTTTTGCATATTCATTGAATGTTTTGCATATTCATTGAATGTTTTGAATATTGATCGAATGTTTTGAATATTCATTGAATGTTTTGCATATTCATTGAATGTTTTGCATATTCATCGAGATGAGATATATTTTCATTTGGTAATTTCAGAGTCTTTGAATGTTGCAGGTATTTCAGATTTGAAGGACAGAGAAGGACGAGGAGAATGAAGAATGAAGATGGATGGTAAAGAAGGAAGCAGAGAGAAGGAGGAGTGGAGGAAGAAGTGGTATTGGAAAAGTATAGGAGAGGAAAGGTGAAGAGAAGTACGTGGAGGGAGTGGGTTGGAAAAAGCTATAGAGAGCAACTGACTGAGGTGAAAGAACAGAGAGGGAAAAGATGAGGATGGGCAGAAAGTTGAGGAATTCATTAAGAAGTGGCTGGGATTTGAAATAATTTTTCTACTAACGGTCATCGATTTATATGTTGAACATTATTGTTGCAATGTAGATTGTAGAAGTTGAATGTTTGATCTGATATGGTGATGATACTGGTTGTCATGGTAATAATGATGGTAATGATGTTGATTATATCGATTATGCTGGTAAACTGACCATTTAAAATTTGATTTAATTTTTAACTAATTTTAATGGGTTTGCATTTCTCTTTGGTTTCGGATCTAATCTAGGTCTCTTCAGCAACTCAGATGCATTTAAAAAAACATTCAAGTTCCTTTCAAACAGTCTGAGATGAGGAACGGTTTTGAAAAGCTCCACCGTTATTTTGCCAAGAAATTCCTTAGAGTTCTCGCAAACTCGCCATGAAACCCACGTCTCGAAGTCCGCCTTCAAGTTCCAACAGAACCTTCTACCCAGCTGCACAGTTTGTACCAGTTCAACCCAACCACTCCGATGACGCAGAGCGTAGATATAACTATAGAGGTTCTCCAGCAAATGTCTCATCTCCACGTCTGACTTTTCAGAGTCCTGGCAGAGTGGTAAACCTTCACGGTGGTTCACCGATGGAGGTGGTGAATGTTCCACGTCCAGTCTTTCAAAGACCTAATAATGGTTCAAATCTGCAAGGCAGTGATTCCTTCGAAGTCTATAGCGGTAAAAAGATTCACAAGGAAATGCAGGCAAACCCCGGATTTATCGCCCCACCGTCGTCGCACACGGTTGGCTATGGTCGGAACCACAACACTCCCGTCTCTAACTTGTTCGATCGGATGATCGAGTCGTCTTTGTCGGGAAGTTCCAGTGAACTAACTTCGAACAGCGGTGCCAACAAGTGGACGTCCAGAATTGACGATCACAGAACAAGTCCACATGTGACTGGCGACCAATTCGTAAACCAGTTACGAAACTGCAGCAGCCAGAACGACCTTGGAGAACTGGACGGAACGACTAAGACTGGAATGTCATGGAAAGCAAGCGAGGCAGCAGAGACTCTAAGCCTCGGTAAACCCAGTTCCAGTCGTCCGATTTACGCTTACGATTCGATCCCAGTGGATTCCAGCGACTCGGGAATATACAGCAACCAGCCAAGTCTCAACCGCGATTTCACAAAGCCTATTGTTCGAGATGCGTTCGGAAACAGACCGGAGAAAATGGCATTCCTACGAGGCGCAGTGCATGCTGCACCTGCCAAACACTCTCATCACAGAGAACACGTACAACACGACTCGCGTAGGGTCAATGAATTCTCCGAGTCAGAAGAACCTCTTCCAGTCAACTCTCAGTCGGGTCTGACAGAAAGAAAGCGTTCAGGTGATGCAGTGGAGTCATCGTTACGAGATTTACAACTGACCGTCTTCATGCGAGATGCAACGCCTAACAAGTCATTTGATACGGGTGAATCGAGGTACATCAATAAACCCTACCAACGCATGCCAATCGACTCACGACCCGGCGGATCCATGCCGTATCGAGTCAAAAAACCAAACCCTCTAAACATTTCCAACCCATCTATTGAGTCAGAAAGGGTGGTGGTAACGGAGAGCGGGTGGGGGAGCCCTCCTCTAATCACTCCCCTTAATTCTGGGGAAATTTCGTCGTCTGTTTTTACCCCGAGCCAGCCGAGATATGGTGCGACTGGTTCTCCTGCAATGGTACGCAGTGGAGAGGATGTTAGCGGGGCACCATCGTACACAGGACCACGACTGGTTCCAGTGGAAAGCGTTCAAGGGAGCACAGGCAGCGAGAGTCGCTCGCGAGTTGGTTCGGAGTCTCAAGACTTCGTCACAGCCGAGCGACTTGCCAAGCGACTCTTCGATCTGGATGGATTCCGAAAGTCCGACGTTGTCAAACACCTCGGGAAAAGGTTAGAACCCTTTGTTTTTGATTATATTAAAAGTAATTATTTATATATTATTATTATTATTATAAATGTGTTATTATAATAATAATATTTATATATTATTATTGATTATGATAGTAGAATAATGTGATTATTATTTTCTCACGACTATTAATAATAATGAAAATAACAACCATGGTGATAGTACTAATGAATGATGAAAATGGTAAACCGTATTAATAAAATAATAACAGCCAGTGATGATAGTAATCTAATCTTATCTTGTCTAATCTAATCTTATCTTGACTTTTGTGTTTTGACCATAACGATTTTATCGTGTCATCTAAGCTGATTTGATCTCATAATGTCATAAATAAAGTATCGAATAAATAAGAATTAATGATAAAATAACAAACTAACGTTAATGATAATAATTTGTAAAATATTTCATGAACAATGAAGGGATAAAATAATTTTATTGTCTGATTCTAATGCAGGACAGAATTTTCGCAACTAGTCCGTGAGTCGTATCTGCGAAACTTTGACTTCTCATCAATGACGCTTGATGTTGCTCTGCGCCACTTCCTCTCGCACCTGGTTCTTTCTGGTGAAACTCAAGAACGTGAACGTGTTCTTGCTCAGTTCTCACAGCGGTTCTCCGAATGCAATCTGCACTCGTTCGGTTCACAAGGTGACCTTTGACCCCCAGGGTCGAATTTGCTGGATTTTTACTCTAACATGTTTGTAATGCGTAATCTTTTCCATCTCTGTCTGAGTCGATGTAAATTTATTCTTTTGAACTTTGTCATACAGTGTACCTTCTCAGTGTAATGTTCCTTACTTGTTACAATTGAACGTTGCGATTATGGAACTTACAATTATCTGACCCAATATACTTAAAATCTTATTCAATGATATTGAATGACTAGCTGATCCTTATCTATCCTTACTATCTGATCTATTTTGATATAATCTAATTGCGATATAATCTTTAATCTAAATCTTGAACTGATGCGATCTAATCAATTTGCACTTATTTCTTGTCCTAATCTTTTCCTGAATAACTTATCAAAGTGATGAAACTTATATTTAATCATCGTATCTTAACTTTTCTTAATGTGGCTTCCTTTCTACCGATTTTCCTAGTTTTGATGCACTCTGTTCTAGAGCTGACTCTGCTCTTTTCCACTCTGTGCTCTTAAATACTTGTCATATTCTTCACGACCTCCTCCCTCCCCATAAGGTGACTGCATACAATATTCAACATAGGCCACATGATTTAATCCTTTCTAGAGTTGATTCTTTTGCCAAAAGAAGTTTTATTATGCGAATGTTGCATGACTTTGCATGAATGTTTTCTATTATTTATTTCTTCTGTAAACTACTGTGCGTTTGCTAGTGGTCTAATAAAGAATATTCTTACCTACTGACTTACTTACTTCTTCCTCTTGCCCTGATCCTTCCTTATCATCTTGTTTCCCTTCTTTTCAAACGCATTCCTTGCTTACTTTCTTTTCTGATCGACTGATCTTGCCCTCACACCTATGTTGACGTTCGTCTTTCTGTTAGTCAACCTATGTTGATGCTCGTCTTTCTGTTAGTCAACCTATGTTGACGCTCGTCTTTCTGTTAGCCAACCTATGTTGACGTTCGTCTTTCTGTTAGTCAACCTATGTTGATGCTCGTCTTTCTGTTAGTCAACCTATGTTGACGCTCGTCTTTCTGTTAGCCAACCTATGTTGACGTTCGTCTTTCTGTTAGTCAACCTATGTTGATGCTCGTCTTTCTGTTAGTCAACCTATGTTGACGCTCGTCTTTCTGTTAGCCAGCCTATGTTGACGTTCGTCTTTCTGTTTGTCAACCTATGTTGATGTTCGTCTTTCTGTTAGCCAACCTATGTCGACGTTCGTCTTTCTGTTTGTCAACCTATGTTGATGTTCGTCTTTCTGTTAGCCAACCTATGTTGACGTTCGTCTTTCTGTTTGTCAACCTATGTTGACTTTCATCTTTCTGTTAGCCAACCTATGTCGACGTTCGTCTTTCTGTTTGTCAACCTATGTTGATGTTCGTCTTTCTGTTAGCCAACCTATGTCGACGTTCGTCTTTCTGTTTGTCAACCTATGTTGACTTTCATCTTTCTGTTAGCCAACCTATGTCGACGTTCGTCTTTCTGTTTGTCAACCTATGTTGATGTTCGTCTTTCTGTTAGCCAACCTATGTTGACGTTCGTCTTTCTGTTTGTCAACCTATGTTGACTTTCATCTTTCTGTTAGCCAACCTATGTCGACGTTCGTCTTTCTGTTTGTCAACCTATGTTGATGTTCGTCTTTCTGTTAGCCAACCTATGTCGACGTTCGTCTTTCTGTTTGTCAACCTATGTTGACTTTCATCTTTCTGTTAGTCAACGCATAGATTGGTTGACTGATCAAGTGACGAATGTCGGTAATTAATAATTTGTGTAAATTGTAGATTCGTGTCACGTATTGGTCTGTGGCATCATGATACTCAACACCGATCTTCACAGAGAGGTACAAACACATGTCTGTCTGTCTACCTTCGTATATATATCACGCACCTGTGTGTTTCAGTTGCAAATCTATTTAATGTTTCATGATTGTGTTTAAAGCTTGACAGTTTGATGATGAGAGTTTACATTTAGGTTTTTGGTTTCTTATTATTTTGTTACGTATCTCTCCCAGTTTATTTTCTGATGTAAGATCTTCCTATGCTGTAGTACCTTAATTCATTTTATTTTTGTCTTATTTTATCTAATCTTTGATTGGGCACAGTGGTGTATTGGTGGGTTCGGTGCCTTGGAGCTGGAGGTTTCCAGGTTCGAATCCACCTCAAGCTACCGTGTAGGGACCTTGAGCAAGTCGTTCACTTGCAATTGCTCGTTGCGTTGGCATGAAACTCTGATGCAGTGTCTGCGCTGTAATAATAATAATAATAATAGACAATTTATATGGCGCCATAATGCAGCCTTATCACTACAAAGGCACCTCACAAACGGTTGTCGTTGGGAGCGCCTCTGAGTAGGGAGCTTGAAAAAAAAGAATAAAGTATCATATATCAACATGATGAAATCTTGGCTTGTCATATATCATATTATCTCATTATCGTTACTACAGATTATATCATCTTATCATCGTATCAGATCTTATTTTCCACTTTATCACCTTATCTGACTTCATCATCCTTCTTTGTGCAATTGTACTCTTGTTGTCTGAAGACGTCTTATCTCAACTTATCTTATCTCATTTTGTCTCTTTATGTGATTATCTTTGATATATTTACTACTCGGATATATTTTTAAGGCAGTTTATATAGAGCTAATGCAGGAAAATATTCAGAGACTTTAGACGTGTGTTCTCTGTCTAAACATCGTTAGATTTGTGGAAGGTCTTGATTGCTATTGTATCTCATGTTGTTATTTTATCTCATGTAGTTATTGTATCTCATGTTCTTATTGTTGTTGTTGTCATGTACAGAACGGCAGGAAGCGAATGACGGTGCATGAGTTCATTGAGAACCTGTCTGGTCAGAACGGAGGAGCGGATTTCCCGAAGGATCTTCTCAAGAACATCTATCACTCGATCAAGAACGAACCGATCGAGTTCCAAGTGTTAGAACAACAAACTATTATCACACGTCGTCTAATGCAGTGCAGTGTAATGTAAAGCAATGTAGCGCACAGTAATGCAATGTAATTTGAAGCAATATAGCATACTGTAATGCAGTGTAATGTAAAGCAATGTAACGTACAGTAGGCTAATGCAATATAATGTAGAGCAATGTAGCGTACAGTAATGCAGTGTTCTGTAGTTCATCGTAGTTTAGGGCTCTACAAAGCAATGTGATCTGATATTATTACGATTAAAATTACTATTTAGGAGGTTTTATATTAGCACCACTTCATTGTAGGCTTTTCAGAAGTGCTCCCAGCCCAGCCACGGCTAAACGTGACCGTTTTGATATTCTTGAGGAACAAAGTGGAATGGCGTCTGGGAACAAAGTGCAGTGTAGCGGGAGGCCGTTCTATGTTGTGGGACCAGTAGCCAAGAACGAATGGCGTTGTCGGATAGTCCGTGGGTGGGGAACCAGAAGGTTCACTTGGTTTGCAATGTGATGCTACATATCGTGATGTGATTTAGAGTGTAATGCTTTGTAATGTAAAGTGATGTCACCGACTCTGATATAATGTAAAGTTCAGTGGTGGGAATGTAATGTTATGCAATGTGATACGATGTAAATTACAGAGATGTGATGCCAGCTGGACAATTAGTTCAATATATGATGTGGTTAATTAGTTGATAGATTTTGTCAACTGATGAAGGAATGGATGGATGCCTTACCTGATTGTAAAGTTAATTATTTGATTGCTTGGATAAATTTATTATGTCTACAGTTGATTGATTGATATTGGATTGATTGATTGATTGGTTATGTAATTGGTGTAGAAGGCTGATTGGTTGATGGTTTAACTGAGTGAACGATGGAGTAATATATTGATTGATGCAGTCAATGATTGCTTTCTCTATGGTGTTTGATTGATCCAAAAATTGATTGATAAACTGATTTGTGGGATGAATCTTTGATTTCAGCGATGCTGAAGAAACGAATCCAGATTCATCAAAAGACGAGAAATCCGTTCAGTCGTTGGCGAATCCTTTTCTCGATGTAAGTCGCTCATCTCGTCTCTCATTTGTTTTTAAAGCTTATCTATCTGCTGTAACTTGTTCATTGCATTGTGGTCCGTTTGTTTAATTTACCTCAATTGATTGTCTTGCCTGAACTTTCCTTGCCTCTCATCGTTGAGGATTGTTTTCTCCTGCCTCACTCTCATCCTGCGTTCCTCAGTTGCCTTACCTGACCTGATCTTTATCTTATCGTCGCTTGACCTGTTTCATCATCCTTTCTCTAACCTAACCTTCCATTAACTCACCTTACATCTCTCTGCCATATCTCACCTTTCCCGACTTTAACATACCTTAGCTTTCTTTGTCATATCTCACTTTCCCTTCATTGCTGTATATATACCTTTCTACAATGTCTCTAAATAATATTGCCTTACCTCGCTCTGACTTCCTCAATTCTCCTAATGCTGCTTCATCTCACATTCTCATCATCCTTCCTCCATTGCCATATACCATATACCTCACTTAGACTTACCTCGCCGCCTTCTTCCTCTTTGTCTTATCTCTTCTCAGTTCACTTCACCTTATCTGTCACCTTACCTGTCAGCTTACCTGTCTCATATATGTCTACAATTGGTGCGTTACCTGATCTTTCAGATTCCTGATCCAAGCAAGGTACGTGAGTTCAAGACTGGTTCCGTGATGCGCAAATGTTGCATCGAATCGGACGGCCGCAGAAGTAAGTCTTTCTATCTCGATTAATTCTCTGAGCAAATCTAGATTCACAAATGTGCAATCGCCAATGTTGAGTTATTGGGTAACTAGTCACGTGGAAATTTATCTATGAAAGGAATGTACTCGGTCAGAGCAAAGCTGGCCACCCTCCCATCCTCATTTGCCAAGGCTAAAAAACTTAAGTTGCCAGCATTTTCAACAGACTGCACACTCTGTTTCTTATTTGAGCATTATCATGTAGTTGTTTCATGTCGATGCATTCTAACACGTTTCTTGAAAGATGAAGCAACTACATGCTAATGCTTAGTACAGATTTAGTTATCACTTGCTCTAAGAAGACACACCTCAAAAGAGGCCTTAGAATGCACCAACATCATTTTGTTAATTATATCATTGTTAATTACATCATTGTTAATTATATCATGGTATCTTTACTTCGAAACCACTTGGTGGTTGACCATGCCACAGCTTTACATTTATATGTGACTTTGTACCTGACATTTTTATTGTGTACTTATTACATACCACTATCTACTGACTAAGCATTCTTTAATCATGACTTAAGCACTGAATCGAGGTTCCTTCTCTTGGGGAGTAAGTTCAAACCCATACTTCACTGCATTGCAAAGTGAGCACGTAATAGTCTGTCGGCTGCTAAGTTCCTACAATGTAATGAAAATGTTATGATTAGGTTAGGTTCCTACCATGTAATGAAAATGTTATGACCAGGTTAGGTTCGTACTATGTGATGAAAATGCTATGACCAGGTTAGGTTCCTAGTCCTACCATGTGATGTATGCTTTGATTGGCCTAAGCTTCCATTGGATGATTTTTCATTTTCTCCTGACCCCATTTTTTGTAAATGTGGAAAATGCTGAAATGATTTTTTTACGTGCAGCACCGATGGGCAAACGTGGTTGGAAGATGTTTCGTGCGAGTCTGCGTGAACTCATCCTCTACCTACACAAAGATGAACATGGATTCAACTGCGGAACAACATTTGACGACACCTCCAACGCCATCCGAATCCACCATTCACTGGCTATGGACGCTTCCGACTATGGAAAGAGACACGACGTCTTCCGAATGCGCGCAGCCGACTGGTCGGAGTATCTTTTCCAGGCGAGGTTCGTGTCACACGGAATCTGGTTTTAACCGATTGATTCGTCGGTCAAAAGTTCTGACTTTCAGTTTATTGATTGACAGATCAAGTCCTGAATTTCGCTGATTGATCGATTATTGATTCATGAATTGATTAATAGATTGATTGATTAGTTCTCAGATAAATCAATCATTATTGCAAATATAAATTTATGGTGCACCACTTGAAGAGATATGTTATTCACTGTTCTTGCAAGTATGGTGTCACTAAGGACAGAAATTTTATAAGTTAGGTGAAACAGTGCTCCGAAAACTGTTGAGTCACCAGTCGTGATCCCACACACGCACGCATGTACACACGCACACACATGCACGCGTACATAGCGTGGAATCCAACCAAACGATTTCCATGCAAAGTTGACAGATGTCTTCACGTTCAGAGTCTCTCTCTATGTACGAAGCTGCATCAATAGTGTGGTGCAATGATTCACCATTATCTCTGTGCATAGGCTTATGCTGCCGCCTATCAGCCCTAGCTGTCTCTCATTGGTTGACTGAGAACTAGCATGATAGAATGGTTTGTTAATTGATTGAGTGTATAAATGACTGAGTTATATATATATATATATATATATATATATATATATATATATATATATATATATATATAATTATATATATATGATTGATGGCGACTGGTTCATTGATTGATTGATCATTTGATTGACTGACTATTGGATTGATTGATTGCCAGTGACAGTGAGGAATGCCAATCATGGATTGACACAATCAACGGAGTGGCCGCTGCTTTCTCATCTCCTCCACTTCCAGGCGCCGTTGGGTCGCAGGTCAAGTTCCAGCGACCTCTCATGCCCTCGTCCTCCACCAAACTATCGCTGGTATTTATTATCACAATACATTGTAGCTCATTGTTCGAAGTACCGAATGGTTAGCATGGTGAACAGTCAACGGAGAGTTCAAGTCTTTAAACCTCCAGCACATCAAAATTCTATCATTGTCTTTATTATTATTATTATTATTTTTGTTATTAGCATTATTTTAACTCAAGGTAAGTGTGATATCATAGGAACAAAGAATTCTGTAAGAGCTGTTACATGTTTCTAGAAAATCAGGTCTGATCCTCCGCAACATCAATGAACAATTGAACACACCTGGAAATGCTACCCTGACTGCAGGTGAAAGGAAAGATAATTAATTGACCTTTAGCGACTCTTCAGAAATGGTCCAAATTTGCTGACCAGCTTCATGGATGAGATCAATCTTAGAAGATTTACTATTATTATTATTATTATTATTATTTTTTATTATTTATCATTATTATCATCGTTATTTATTATTATTTATGTGTGTTCATGTTTGTGTAGCGAGATCAGTTGGCACAGCATGAGCAAACGTTGAATCAAGTGGAGAAGGATTTGGCCGAACATCGTGAGTTTGTTCCGGAGAAAGGTGCAAAGCCGCGACTCATACAGGACTACCTCGATAAGGAAACTTATCTCGAGTTTGAGGTATTTTCCGCTCACAGTGTCGTTTTCTTTGTTTATTGATTTTTGATTAATTGTTTATGTTTCATTTTCTCCTCTGTTCGTCTTGTTTCCTTGGTTGCCGTTAAATTCGTTTTTGGCCGTCTCTCTTCATTTATCAATTGTCTCATTAAGTAATGTTTTTAGGTTGATGTAGGGATGCAGTTGTGGGTATGCATAGGTATATAGTGTTTACTTACCTCACAGATATCTGTGTCTAGTATATGGGAAAATGACGTGCAGACAATCGTATGAGTCCTGGGCAACTGTAGTGTGTACTCACTTTTAATTTTACCAGTGCAGCCCTGGGTTTATGATATTTTTAGTTTTGGTCAATGATGTTGATAATTAATCACTAAATACATAAGTCAATAAATCATCAGTTCCCTGTTCTTTTGCTGACATATTTTCAATCACTTTGAGTAGAAAAGTAAACAGGGCAAAAATAAAATGTAATGTAGCAATATGTTATTATTTCACTTGAGGTGTTTGATAATTTGTTTTTAATAAAATGAAGGATTTATGATGGATTAATTAACTGACATATAATGTAGTTTGCAGTCAGCTGTCATCTTTGTTTATCTGATTGATTGCTTTGCTTCATATAATTATATTATAATTATTATTATTATTATTATAGCTGGGGCACAAGGCATTGCCAGGAAAATTTCCGTTTTTTTTGTCCTCCCCCCAGCTCTCACTCCTCTGGTGTACCCAGCGTTTCTCAGTATATTTCGGTTTCGCCCCCACCCAGCTGCAACTCCTCTAGAATAACCAACGTAGCCCAGGAATTTTTTTTGCGAAGGTGTGGAAATAGTAAACTTTTGGTTTTTTGCCACCCACATTGCCCCAATGGTGAGGGGATTTGCCAGCCCGCCCACTTGGTTGTTCAGGTGGCTGATGGTCTAAGTGCAAGGTTTTGGGTCAATAGCTGTGAGTGAAACTGGGGCATGCATTTTGGACAAACGTACATAGATACGCACATCCTTCTTTATAGACATAGATTATCCATTTAATTTTTGACTTTTTCCAACGTCAGTTGTTGTATTTGATCTTCTTCTGCTTTGCATCTGCAGCAACGTCGCTTTCGAACGTACTGCGTTGCGATTCAGTCCATGCTGCAGAGCAACGTAGACCTGACGAAAACAGAGACGGCTGAAAGCTACTTCGAGAGGATGAAGAAAGTCCGAGGATCCGGAAGGTTTTCAAGGAAGGCATTTGCAAACAAGGAAGACAACGGCAGCAGCACCAGCACCAAGGATTCATCAGAAGTTGATAACACAGACGGGTGAGGAAGTATGCTGCAAAGGAGATATGCTGTAAAGCAGGGCTTTTTTAAAGTGCAGTTCTACACAAAATGTGCTGTTGTAAATGATTTTGTGCAGTTGTAAAAGCAATATTGTGCAGTTGTAAAAGCAATATTATGCAGTGAAAAATCGTTAGAAAAGGTAGCTACAGTCGATTTACTATGGAAGAGCGGAATGGAATGAAAGGCTTGTGCAGTGGAAAATGAAAAATACGCTGAAAGGTGTGGGGGTAGATGAGAGGAGGAGGTAAGGTGATGTAATGCAATGTAGGGAAGTCTGGGTAACATCTCTCTTGTCTCAAGAAATGAAGAAGATTCCTGGTTGGTGGTTGCATTGGAGTTAGTGAATTAAATCTGATTTTTTGCATGAGATTATAGCCAAACATTGTTTCATGTCTTTTGTTTTCACTGCCATTGAATGTGCGATTTATTTTCCTATTTTGCAGGGAAAAGAAAAGCCGACTGCCAGGAGCGACTGCAAATCTCTACCATGGACTTCAGCCCGCAAAGTCAGTTCCAGCTCTTCTGTACGAAAGTCGAGTTTGATTATTGTCGTCACTTTTCTTTCAATTATGTTTCAACTATTGTCTCTTCGTTCTTCGTATATTCTGGGCTGAGCATAAATACCGTTGAGCAACATTCTTAAATTGCCATTTTCTAATAATTTCGCAGTCATTTTGAAGCCCTAGAACAAACATTGTCTCGTGTAAGTTGTACAATACTCTCTTCGTCACTTTCTGCGTGTGGCCATCTTCCCTGAAGACGCTTGTCTAGTGTAAGGTGTTCTAAATTCTCGTAGCTTTTTTCTATGTACAGCCTTCTTCCATGAACAAACGCTATCTTGTGTAAATTTTAATATCTATATTTGTCCATATTGTTATTTCTGTCTCATTGAACATAATAATTATGTTGTTTAAGGTTTGAAGAATTTGAGCCATTGGCATTCTGCCAATTTTGGTCGATTAATTTTAACCAGCCATTTTGTATCGGATGAACTCGTTAATGGAATTGTCGTAGGTGTGCATAATGTTTTAACCTGAGCTGTGAATTGAACAGAGGTGTAAATGTACTCATCATTTTGCTTGTCATGCTAGGTAACTGTTTAGGAAACGTTCTGTGTTGGTGCGTTCCGTTTGAGCAATTCTTTTATTGGTGCTTTCTGAGATTTTATGCTTGCGATGATGTTAGTGGCGGCAACCGTTGCCATAAATCTTGGAGTTTAATGCGTATTTGGAGCCATTTTATATTATATATATATATATATTCAACTGTTTGCAGTTAATTTACTTCTATTATCTTGCGCCTCACAAATTTCTGTATAGTAATTGTAATAGTAATAAATAATAATTATAATAGTAATAATTATAATCGCAATAATATTAGTAGTAATGATTATAGTGATGATAATTGTATTATTATTATGTTACTAGATGTTTACCCATCCTAATAACTGGCCTTGCATTAGCCAGCATAGCTAGCTGGTGAAATACACTTGAAATTTATGAGGCGTCCATTGAGAAAGCGTAACTTTACACGTGAGACAGACATTTCTGTTTTATTATATTATTAATCTTCATATATTTATTATGAATAATTATATACGAATTTAGTTAAGTTGTATTGTGCTTAACTTGTTTTATTTTAATAATGATAATTATAATATACATTAATATGCCCTTCAGAATGGAAATTTCCTTTTCGGTTTTGGGTATTTCTGATTGCATTAGTCAAGATATGAATGGCAACAGTACATGACTAAACGATGTTTTATTCGTCGAGTTGGGACGGTCAATTTAATTCAACTGTTTATGAGTTTGTTGGCTTATGAGTAAATACATGTTGTGCTTATTTAATAATGTTTTGCTTGTTTATTATAAGTGATATACTTGTTATATTATAAGAAAAAGACTTGTTTATCAAGAGTTATAGCTGCATCTAAAGCCTTTCGATGCTGGTGCTGGGTTTGCTGTTTAATTTTTGGATGGATTTGTGGCTATGTTGGTGTCTCCTGCAAATTTCAAATTTATATGTTTTACTCATAAATATAATTAATCCTTAACATAATATGTTTATGGAGATCTAATTTTTAGAAAAGAAGGGTTCTTTTCATTCGTTTATATAGGACATTTGCAAAGAGAGAGAGAGAGAGAGAGACCCAGAAGCGGACAGGAGGGCCTTATAACGATGTCTATGTGATTGAGACTATACCTAAATGTAGAGCAGCGTTATATTTAGAAAATGCCTTCAATCTAGAGTTAGTCTTCTTTGCTCGACGTAGCAGCGTCAAAGTACCCATGCCCTCACTCAACCCGCAGTACAGTTAGCACCTGAAGATCATGTGCAGCAGGGTTGTTGAAATCTAAGCTTAAACGTGCTTCGTTTGGATTGGTAAGGTAATTCACATTTAGGAAGAGAGGGTGGCCCAGAGTAAACACTTTATGGATAACCAGTGTTTAATCTAGACGTCTCTGGGGGGGAAAGTTCCCCCAGCATGGGCGCCCGCACATAGGGGCAAGGGGGGCACTTGCCCCCCCTGGAAAATTGGAACCTGTGTTTTTAACTACTACTTTTGGGTGTTTAACAAATTTCTTTGCATTAAAGCACCAATGATACGAATGATACAGACAATGAAAGTCAGAAATGTACATTTAGAGACCTCTATCTTATAATTTTTTGCCTTGCATGTTCAAGTTCTTTCTAAAAACTGTAGCAATGACTACTGTCTTTCAGCCATCCTGTGGGCGCCCATGCAAACAGCAGGCCTATCGATTATGACCTACTTTAGTGGAATCCAGCTGTAGTGCAAATAATCACAACTGCAAAAATGAAATGCCAATGCAAAATGTTGAAAATTTCTCAAAGTACACTGAAATTACATCAGGGAGATCTGCTTATTCACCAGCATTGTAATTATATAAACCAAGTCTGCTATAAGCCAGGCTCCATTTTGTCCATTTTGAAAGCTGCCAGTTCAGAATCCACGGTGGTCAAACTGTAGATAAACCTGGATAAGAGGCTCTGGTTAGCGTGGCTCGGGATTTACACCCAAAACTGACAAAGAGATATGTTCAAAAGAATTGATACCCACACTCATCTGATCCTCGAATCATCCACCTTCTTAAACGACACCCGCATTAACAGCTACTCTGGCCCTCTGGCTACCAGACTCGGACCTCTTTCTGACTAACTTTGGAATAGGCTTCTGACACGATGCAGCACATGTGAGAGAGCTGGTACCCTGCGATTGACTTTCGAGTGGCACTTTAGAAGCAACTAGAGGAGCACTTGCCCCTTGAAAACTGACACCTATTTTTCGTTCATTTATTCATTCGTTCATTCTATGGACTCATATAGCGCACCTTTAGAGAACTACTTTTTAACATCTACTTTTGATTTTTAACAAATTTCTAAGAAAACTTCGAATTAAAAATTATGCACAAAATGAAAATGAGAAATTTGCATAAGAAATCTCTTTGAAAAAAACCCGTATTCTTAATTTCCAGCATTGCATTTTTCAAGCTCTTGCTAAAAAAAAATTAACCATCACTATCAAACATTTTTTTGCCCCCCTGCAAAAATTTCTGCGGGCGCCCATGCCCCCCAGGAATGAATTTCCCCTCCCTAGGAAAATCGCGAGATGTCCATTCCTGCAACCAGGCAACGAAATCATTAGCGTGTAGATCGGCACCACTTGTGTAGCACCTTGGGCTAGCTACTGACCTATTCTGGCTCTCTCAGCTTAACAGGTTCGTGTGTTGAATACGAAGTTCTCATCATAATCATATGCGATTAATCAGGAAAGCGCTCAACGACACCGAACGACTGCGCGGTCCTTAATATGGCAAACGATTGGACTCGGCATGCCCGTGTCACGGGTATATATTATGCAGCCGAATAAGACTCAATAGTTCTTGAGTTTGAATATATTGTAGACTGGAGTGGGATAGGATTTCTGAAGTGCCCATACACGCCCAGGTGGACAGAATCACTCTCTTTGTTAGAGGTATTCAACACTGTCGTTCGAGTTGATCGGTAGACCCTAGAAGGCCTCGATGGCTATTAAACAGCGTTGATGTGAGTGAGGGTGTAGGCCCATCAACGTTCCAGAAGGCGCCAGACAAAGTGGCGAAGACAAAGTTAACTGCAGAGCGAAAACTTCAAAAGTTCTCAATTATTTTTAGTAGGGCCTATGGGTCATAAGCTGTTCTTGGTTCGTTCTTGGTTATAGGCCTATGTTACCTTAGAATCAATTCGAACATCGAAGGATCGATCAGTCGTGTATGCATAATACATAGGCCTATAGGCGTGCACCGTATTCTGGATCTTCATTTCGGCAATAAATCCGCCGTGAACAATATACTGTCGATGTGAAGAGTGTGAAACGCTTTCTTGTCAGCTCAGAATTATTGTCGTCGCGTTGAAGCTGCATGTGGTCCGGCGAAGAGAGGATTTTGGTCTCAGCTGCTGTTCAGTACTTCAGTGGAAATCAAAACATCTACAGGAGGGCAAGGCATGGATTAAGCGATTCTAATAGGGCATATAGACAATTATTCCAGAAGAGTTCTTTGATCTTATCGTAAGAACAAGAGACAGGACACGAGGAAAGCTGCATGAGAGACTCGACCATCTGCCAATTCTTGCTCGTATAAGCCTACGTGTTCTTTATGGAACGCCTGGTCAGCCAGAGCGGGCCGAGAAAGGTAGGGTTTGCTATAATTGAGGGTGATATTCGATCAAAGCATGACGCCATCATGAGGATATCGGAGGTTGTTCTTGACGAAATCCAGCGGAATGATTTGAACATCATGGACACGTCACTGGAAAAGGCAGCAGGAGCTCATTCCACAAATGGAGACCATATTATTCGTAGCAGCAGAGATCCGGATTCCATCCGAAGTCCTTTCTACGATCACAGTTCCGGTCTGGAATCCGAATTCGTTGCAGAAGGAAGCAAGATTCTGACATGCGTAGTTCAATGTTCGAAAAGTAGCTGCAAATCCACGACCTCCTGCAAATCCCATGTAACTATATTCGATGGAAATGTCTGCCCACATAAGGATGTCTATACTCTCGCCACTCGCTCCAGACCCGAGATGATGTGGCCAACGAATACTGGCAATATCATGAGTTCAACTCGTGAGACATCTAACAAACAAGACGCTGACAAAACGGATGGAAAAGCTGCAGACTGTGTGAACCGTACTCGATGCAAACACGCTTCCTTTGTTTTCGACGACGTTTCAAAGACGCTGGAAAACCGTCCACACGATGAACCAACGTTTTCCAAGGAAATTCCAATGTGTGACTTTGCAAAGGATGTCTGTCTATTTCCGGGTTTTCTGCCACACGAGAATCAAAGATCCCGGCTGATAGAACATTCCATCGTCAAAGGTGACATTCCCGATGATACAATGGTGTCCGGAATGTTTCCAAATAACCGTCAGGAGATGACATCCTCCGAACAAGACCCTCTGTCTCTGTTAGATCTGGTTCCTGCAGATGTCCCAAAGGATATACTAAGCATCTGCTGGAGATACCAACATCTGGATGACGGACAGCTGGAGAACGTGCGCCACTACATGATTGCGAAGGCATTTGGAAAAGTAATTGAAGAAAGCACTCCATAGTCTCATATGTTTATGCGTATGCAACTGAAGTACTAACTATCTTGTATTGTGTCGTATCTAAAAAATGTATAGGCATAATATGAGCATAGACTACTCAGAGGTGCTCTCAGCACAGAAGTCCCAGAGAAAAGAATTGTCTTAAGAGAGTGAGAGGATGCAGGGAAGAGCCGTGACATGAGATTAGAACGTAAAGACGAAGGAAAGGTCATTCCGTGTGGAGGGACCTATCACAGCTTTTCTGTATACATAGACTTGTTGTCACAAACACTGTAATGCACAGAACTGCAGTTCAGAGTCAGGATAATAACGGAAATCGTGTGAATTGGCTAAATGGTTATGGAGTGAATTAAGGAATAAAATGAAATAATTGTTCTGTTAAGTACACTGTAACTCAAGCATCCTAGGTAAGAAATTTTTATCCTTCCTGACTAGCAAGGTGAAATCATAAGGACAGGGTCGCAGTCTATTATGTTGAGTAACTTGAGGCAGGAACAGAGTGCGTAGAACCGAAAACTACAATGACAGGAGAATGTTGTCACTGTAAAACACTCACAACATTTCATCAGCCATTTAATTTTAAAACAACCTGTTAAATCTTGCAAATGCTGACAAAACAAAACGCTATTCAGTTACTATCCAAGACAGTTTGTTTCGATATAATCATACATCCATACCAGAACGAAATCTACAGCCTATCATGAATATCACTGACTTAAATAACTGTTAAATTAATTCCATTGATGAATGGAATCAGTGGAATGATGTAGGCCTTGAATATACTGTCAGAGAATCAGTTTTAATACTGATTATTTTGTTAAAAGCATGTCAGATCATAATATTAATTCTATGCAGCCCCAACACCAAATTGATCCAAACTTTTACATAACCGAAAAAGAAAGTAATTCAAATCCAACTCAATCACTTTCTATAGCACCACTAAATTATACAGCACAAGACATTAACGGTCACTTAAGTGAAATCAAAACTGTTGTGAGGAATGCGGTTAGTGTTACATTTCTCAGGCAAAAAATGAAACAAAACAAAACCCATACATCAAACCGAGTTGATAAATTTAGGAAACTATTGATAGTTTCCCTTCAAGTTTATATTAACAGTCAAATAATGCAAAACTGTTTAGTAGCAGTTCATTATCGAGTGGAGCAAGGTTACAGAGCATGGCCAGAAGAATATGGGTCAAGCTGCCTCAAGATGGTTTACGCCCCAAGATGGTTTGGGGTTGTCCGTATATATTTTAGCGAACTTTAGCTAAAATAGCCTTTGTAAAGGGGCAAGGTAGAGAAGTTTATTTGTATGTATGCATTGCATACATGGGCAGGGTCAACCAAATGTATGGGTGTGTATAGGGGAAGAAGGGGTTGAAAATCAGATTTTTTGCATATGTAATATATCGACGGCCGTTAATGCGTAGGTGCCTTGAGCCAGTCTTTCAACCACATCTGCTTTCTAACTCAGTTTCAGATTTGCTCACCATTCATTCACAAGTAACTATGGCAACATAACAATACAATTTAATATAATATACGTCAAAAATATACAAAACACTAAGAGAATCTCCTAAAATTAAATTATGCATCACCTTGTCACCTTGTGCTGTCAACTCGTAGAGTTCTAGCGATCGTCTTTACACACATTCTCCATTGTTCTCTGTTCGCAGCCAGCATATGAGATTTTAATTCCTGCAATTTCTGAATGCCTCACACATTTTACATTTACATTACATTTTACATTTGTCAGCTGTCAATGACTTTGTCCACTAGGAAACAAAGGTGCTATATCAACCTCAGCTTACACAACATTACAATCTTACAATAAGAAAAATTGCCATACTGAAAATGACAAGAAAACCCAGATAATCATGAGAACCAAATGGATCACAGTTCAACGTTACAACGCAGAAAAATATCAAACAGATAAAACGTCTGTTGCATATATCGTAATTCACAGCCGAGTCACGAGTCATGGACGATGACTTAAGTCGACTCATTTGATTACTTTGAGTCGGCGACCGATGGCAACAAAAGCGTCAACTGCACGGTTGACGTCCTGAAGGGAGTGACCAGCAGACAACTGGACGCGAATACGAGCCTTGCCTGGACAACAAAGAACAAGAAACAAGTTAAACATATCGCACAATTAATTTGTTAATCACTTTCATCAAAATTATTATTGCTATGCAAAGGAGCATAATAAGGTCCCTCTGGATTTTCAAACACTTGGACATGAGGAACTACATCTGGAACAGGACCCATTGTTATAATTCCTTGTTTGTTCGCTTTAGAGTGAAAGTAATCTTCAAGAGATGATTAATATTATTATTACTACGGTTATCATGTTTGAGTTATTGAGTCATTGGTGAATGGTGGCACACCACACACAGTAACATGTCAAAGCACATTAAATAGATATTTATGTGTGCCTTATGTGAAAAAAAAATATTACTACGACCAATATTAATAACAATAGCGAAGAAATGAACATTCAGATGTCGCTAATCATGTCTCCTGACAAACCTTTCCATTTAAAACAACTCTATTGCGTTAATAATACAGCGGATAAGAAATTGTCTGGAGACCAGAAACGACACCTGAAAGAGTCAGACATTTCTTTTTATTTCCTGTACTTATTATTCATAAGTGTTCTACAGAATAAAGATGCTAACATTGAAGATACTCATGAAGACATTGTTTTATTTGACAATGTCACCATGTCGCAGATGGGGGGGTTGGGTGAAGAAACGGTTAAATGTGAACAGACTTGTTCAAAAATCAGAAGTACGCAGGTTCGATACCTGCTCTCCCTATAAGTAGGTTGACTCAGCCTTCAACCACGTAAGGTGTAAAATTCTAAAAGGAGCAGTAACAGTAGGACAGATCTGCAGTCTTGCATGCTGCCATACACTCAAATTCAACGTCTCTTACACAAGTTTTATCATCTGCTATATTACAACTGTAGCATGCAGATAAGTTTGAATCAATAAACGATTATTATTATTATTTTTATTATTATTATTATTATCGAAGACATTTGGCGTGATGACGATAACAGAGACAAGTTACCTTTCGGCACAACTGGATAGCTGAATCCAATCACAAAGATTCCTTCCTCTACAACAATACAACAATAATCATTATCAGAAGAATGAAGTAACTGTACCAGCATCAATCGATTGATTGATTGGAGATTTCTATGCAAGTATGTATGTATGTATACATGTATCTGTACTTACTCACTTATCTAAGTATGCATGTGTGTATCTGGCTACTTGAACAATAGTGGCTTTTACATGTAAGTACGTCACAGAGTAGGCAATCCAACACATTGAAAAAGGTGTGTTGTTAAGATGGCTTGAAAATGTTGCTTCTGTTGTTGATAACAAAATAGTTTATAATTATAATATGTTGTACTGTTACAAGGAAGATGACTGAACGCACGAGAACAACGTCTCAAAGCGTACGACCACAAGTTCATTAGTTCAATCACATCGATAATTACAGAACACAACGATCGTGGACTAGCGTGGCTAGAAGCAGGAATGCAAAGCTCGAATTAGTTGTGGTCTAGTGATGCACCAACAATTGAAGCCATTCCAATGAAGAGGAACCTGAAGATAATCTTTGCCTTGACCATTAAAGAGTGTTGAATATCTTGCATACATGTTTTGAAAACATGTAACAAATGTGACTGGTTAGCAACAATTCACGAATCAAGATGCATAACAGTCATGCACAAGAAAAAGTATTTTTTAACTCAGTGCATCTTCACATGTGTTGATCTTAGTTGTAGCTGAATAAAACTTGAAACATCTTACCTAGCATACCATCAGAAAAGGCAGACGCCAGCTTTGCTTCACCAAGCAACACAGGACAAATAGGATGGTCACGGTCTCCCTGGTAAATAAAACAACACAAATTACACAGCTAACCACAATCAACTAAAGCAAACCAACTGAACTATTGACATAGATATTGACATAGATGTTGACATAGATATTGACCTAGATATTGACCTAGATATTGACATAGATATTGACATAGATGGTGCGCTGAACCATTTATTATAAGGTAAATTGATCGTGCAACAGAGCAATCAATATAAAACTAGAGCAAACACTTATAGTGAAACCAATAATTGTGACGAAAAAAGATTAGACTTAAAATTAAAAAAATAAAAACAAAACCGAAACTGAACCAAAGAATTAAATGCAAAGTGAGATGATTATACATTTAAAAAAAAATGAAATTGAAAGTTTAAGTGAAATAAAAGTCCAAATGCAAACTGAACCAAAAACGAAATCTAAAAGCAAAAGCAGACGTACCAGAACATTGAAACCAGCTTCTGTCATTCGACTCCTAAAGAGTTTAGTATTTGCGGCAAGTTTCTCCACCAATTCCGATGTCTGGAAGATCAGATCAAAAGCCTGCAACATTAAAACATATCCTCATTTAATAAAGAAAATATAATAAAACTGCTTATTGCAAATATAATCAGTGAAACTCCGTCCTTGTTAATTTGCATTTTTTAAAATATACAATTCCGCTTTATCTACATCACCTTATGTCAGTGGTTTCCAAACAATTTGCACAAAGTGCCAATTTAACATTAGAAACAAGGTAAAGTTGCCTGCCCATCATGTAAAAAAATGTAGCCAACATGATTATTACAAAAAACTCCCTACCTTTGAAGATCCAGCAACAACAGGCGGAGGAAGTGAGTTGGAAAACAGATAGGGTCGCGACTTGTTCCTAAGTAGGTCAATCACTTGCTTTGGTCCAGTAGTGTAACCACCTATACAATCAGCAGTGTAACCACCTATATAATCAGTAGTGTAACCACCTATATAATTAATCAGTTTGAAGAACAAGTCAAGACTGCAGATAAGATACATGCAAGTAGGTCATAATTTATAATACAGTTGTTACAACACAATTCACAAAAAGATTTGTTACATCAGAATATTTAAAATGCAAAACTATCTTCCTGCACATTTGATCTTAAGAAGGAATCACATACTGTCTCAATCAAAATAGCACTACAGTGCAGATATTGCTAGTTGGGCAGTCAAGATTGTCGTACTTAAGTTCCTTAATTATTATAAACTTTGTATAATTTCCAGATTCCATCTCAAGAATATCGTTTCACTTACCGCAAATGGACCATTAGCCCACTGCGACCAGATACCATAGGATAGAGTAGAAGTTCAGATGCCATAAATTATGCTACAGTTGATTTAACCAAACCAGGTGTAATGAAAAAGATTAATCCCATAAAGTAATTTTAATGTAATTTAGTGTGACATGAAAATTTATATAGAATATTTCGACAGCCCAGTGCTGCAGATACAGCATTACTTCGTCAATTCAATCTGCCATACTTTGACATTTCATACCTGACCATTCCTACACAGCCATTCCCTTACCTACACTACCCTGCCACCACCCAACACTACAAGATTATGTTGCCCTACTGATACTCTACTCTGCCCTACCCTGCAATATCCTACCTACATGTACCCTACCTCGCATTGCTCTGCCCTACTCTATCATATGTTTCCTATGATCCACCCAAACTTACTCTGCACTGCATAACCCTACCAAACATTGCTGCCCTACTATACTCTACCCTACCATACAATTTTCACTCTACTCTGCTGAATTTGCCCAGCTTCCCTAACCCAACCATACCTACTATTAATGCTATTGCAGTTTTCTCTACCCTACTTAATCTTCTCTCAAGAGCCTTTCACTTGTGACTAAACCTTATCAGACTGTCATAATGGCCAAGAATGGCAAGCTGTCAATCAAACCTGAGGCTCCTCCCATTGCCTTTCCAAGCGTAGAGTTGATGACCAGTGGCCGACCAGATGTGCCTGTGTACTCTTCTGTACCTCTGAAATTTTAATCCAATAAAATTAAAATTAAAGAATTAAACTCCTTGCTTCTGTCACAGACTTTCATTAAACCATGCTCTGCTAAAAAAACACGAAATGAGGCAAAAATTGTTTGTTTGTCAATGAAATTCGATGTCGCTTACTGCAGGTGTAGTCTCGATAAAGGCGATGAGTCATCAGGTTCTTGTTTTCTCACAACCTTTTAAAACTATTCAATATCACCAGGCAAGCATTATTCTCATCGTCGCTATGACAACACCAACAAAGTCAGATGTTTCCACAATAGATGCTGGCCCCACCCCTCAAAGTCAGATGCTCCCACAATAATCAGATGCTGGCTAAACCCCTCAAAGTCAGATGCTCCCACAATAATCAGATGCTGGCTAAACCCATCAAAGCCAGATGCTTCCTTGACATTTAGATGCCAGCCCCACCTCCCAAACTCTGACCCCATGTACATCATCTAGCCACCTTTCTGGAACCACAGACAAATTGCTAAAATCATAAAATTTAATATAATTTAATATCACTAGTTTCATTAAATGTTCCATGACCAATTGACCGTAGCACCTGACATGATCTGCTCACTTGCCTGCCTGTCTTCCCGAAGAAACCCGTCGCATGACAGTCATCAAGAAAAACGAGAGCATTGTAGCGATCGGCCAAATCACAAATCGACCTAAATGAATTATCAGCAAATCACTATGAAACTATCGACCAATTATTGCAAGTATTCATTCATATACAAATGAACCAATCACAATGACAAATCTAAAGAGAATTAGCCAATCCCAGACTGCAAGAAGAAACTTGAATCAATATACTTTGAGATAGGTCAGGTCAAAGTTCACACCACAAGAAATCAGATCCAGAAAAAGTTTTGATAACATCAGATCATCTCCAGTCCGTTTATCGCTCAGCTAAGAGCAGATCAATTAAGGGTTAAAATGAAAAACAGATCAGAGCCAGATTAACATTCAGAACATATTGCAATCTGGTTAAAGTACAGACCATATCGAGTCCAGATAAAATCTAATATCATTTAAATGAAATCCAGATTAAATCCAAATCTTGTAACGGCATGATCGTGTCATAGCATCATATAAATTGCTGTATTTGTCATTATTGTTAATATGATTATCTCGAGTCTAAATCGACGACAAAGTTCACGCCAGTTCAAAAATAAGAAGACTTACTTGAGTGGAGTGACATTTCCATCCATACTGAACACTCCATCAGTTGCAATCAGACGGAATCTTGCGCTCTGCGTTGATTTCAACTGCTCTTCCAACTCTACAACATAACTGAACATATAAACAGCGCAACATCTTAAAAGGCCTTTTTAAGAGTCACCTATGACCGATCACGCATGAAGAAACCAGTTCATCTCAATTAAATTAGTATAAACTGATTAATTTCAATTAAACTTCAAAATAATACTAGCAATAATAACAATATCACTACTAATATTAATGTTAATATTAAAATGACATCATAAATATTAAAAGCAATATTTTCTAGTTTGACATCATTTTAGCATGCCTGATCCCTATTAAGACTGTGATCACAACTTTTACAGAGCATATTGTTGTTTTATTCTCAAATTTATTTTGCTGTTTAATTAAGAAATGAGTATTAACTACAAACCTGTAAATTAAACAACACAATTATAGCATAATAATGGGTAAAGAGACCATTTTAAATGAAGCAGGTCTAATTATAACATTGCTCAGTTATTCAATAAATGGCTTCAATGACTTATTTATTTCTTGCATTTGCCATAGCTCCCCTTCAAGCTTCCTACTCAGAGGCACTCCGAACATGAACACGGACACTGCATCAGAGTTTCACGCCGAAGCGCACAAGCAATTGCGAGTGAAGGACTTACTCAAGGTCCCTACGTGGCGGCTTGAGGCGGATTCGAACCTGGAACCCTCTGGCTCCAAGGCACTGAACCCACCACTACGTCCCCCACACCCCATAATAGCCAATGACTATTATTCATAATTGATAATTATCACTAGAATGAGGAAAACCATCGCTGAATAAATAATTAATAAGCAAGCAATCATTGCCTTCCATATTTCGGTGTTTATATCGATATCTTCCTGCCTTGCAAAGACGGATGCCATCGATGATCGACGCGTGGTTGAGTTCATCGGACAGCAAAGCATCTTCCGGACCAAGAAGCGCCTCAAAGAATCCGGTGTTGGCATCAAAGCAGCTGCTGTAGAGAATAGCATCGTCTCGACTGTGGAATCGAGCGATCTTCTGCTCCAGCTCTTTGTGGATATCCTAAGCAGCAACAGGCGTATCAAGATACTAATGATACAAAATGAAATTGAGACATTTACATTTAGAAACACATATGAAAATTTAATAACCATTTCCTAATTTCCTGCATCATATATTTCAAGCTCTTGCTAAAAATGCAACTGTGACCATTGCATCCTGCTCCTCCTGCAAGAATATATCTGCGAGTGTCCCTGCTTCAGGTCCTCTGGACTCAGGTTGTCTGCCATGCACTAAAAGTAGGTTAAACTCTAAATTGTAGCAAAAAGATCACGACAATCAATCGACGTATATACCATCATTGCATCAATCAATTTATGATTGAATAATGAATCAGAGATTCACGATGTGATCAGCAATCAATGAATAAGTGAATCAATGGAACAGTCAAAGGTTACTAACTGAATCGCAGACATATTGAATGATCAACTGCTATAATCTAACCAACTCAACGAATAACCAACTTCATATCAACACAGAAATACCTTAATTCGCACAGATGTAGGTGTAGGTGAGAACGACGACTTACCATAGTGCCACAGATGAACCGAACTGAACTGAGTCCTGCACCACGACTATCGACCGCCTTCTTAGCAGCAGCCATGACATCCGGGTGACTCTAAATCAACATACATCATATATTCATGCTTATTGTTAACTCAAACTGACACACCACAGTACGATCACACAAGTAAGTAAGTTAGCAAATTCATTAACGAGAACCACTGTAAAAAAATGCACAACACCAGGTGGCAGGTATGAAAGACAACAGTACTGTTCAATGTTAGTTTGCCATCTAGATTAGATAGAGCACCAATGCAGGAGAACAGCTTGTCCATTTGTCTAGCTTAACTTGTCTGCTTCTTGGGCTTACAGACAATATTAGCAAATCTATTGATGAACATCAACTGACCATAGGGATTTTAAAGCCATTGATACTGTAAATCACAAGATATTGTCGGATAAGCCTGAACACTATGGAATAAGAGGTTCACCTTTGAATTGGTTGTCTAGCTCAGTGGTTCTCAAAGTGGTGGTCCGCGGACCGGCGCCGGTCCGCGGAGACCTGATCACCGGTCCGCGAAGAAGTCTAAAAGTGAAAATAAATTATACATATTAATTTTAATATTTTTCAAATTGTGAAATTATTTGAATTGTTACTCAAAATTTATTCAAACTTCTTCCTCAAATTTAAAAAATACATAACCATTGCCTTATTTTAACTTGCTTTTTAAACAATTTGTATTTTATAAAATAATTTTCTACGTCTATTACTGTAGTCAGTTTCGTTTTATTTTAGTTCTGTTGATCCTTTGGTGTGCGATAGTCAAGTAAACGCTGGATGTAGGTCTTTTAATTTTGTAACATGATATAAAATTGTAAATATAAGCAAATGTGTTTGTGTGCTTTTGAAAAATTGCAAAATGTAAACAAGCCTTTCTGGGAATTTTTTACTTTTTTTCTAAAATTAAAGAACATTGCTAGAGCGTGGCCGCTCAGACACTCTGACTCTGAGGGCAAAAAATGATAACTCTGAATTGGTTTCCTATATGCGAACATCCACGCTAAAAATGAATCGACCATTCACACGAAAATATTATGATGCACTATATTTTAAAATGTTAAAATGTGGTGATATTCAGATTTCTATGTTTTATTTCGGGCAGTTGTTTCTATCATTAGCGCAAAATCTTCGTAATGTGTCATTATCTATTTTTGCAGATCCTCTTATAGGCCAACATTAACAAACTTATAATCTTGCTTGAAACTTCGAGTTCAAAATTTAAATATGCAATTAAATGACAATTAAATTGAGAAATAACTGAAATGCTATTGGGAATATGTTATAATTAACGAAACAAATCCCTAAATACGAATAACCCTGTAGGCCCCCTAATAGTCTTTTTTATAATACAGTTCGTTTTTGTTTGCGCATGCCATTAAAGTTGGTGGTCCGCGAGTTTCCAACAAAATTATTGCCGGTCCGTGGCCTACGGAAGTTTGAGAACCACTGGTCTAGCTACTTATCAAATAGGTTGCAACATGTTTCTGTTTTTAATCACTCTTCATCAATTAGTCTTTTGGTGAGATGTGGAGTTCCTCAGGGTTCAACATTGGGATCGTTATAATTTATATTATACATGAATGATTTACAATCTGTGACAGTCTTAAAATAAATAATGCTTGCTGATGATATGAATATCCATGCCACTGGTCATAGTCCCCATCACGTTGCCTGAAACTCTAAACAATGATTTAAGACTGATAAGTCACTGGTTCTCTGCAAACTTGTTATCTTTGAGCTTAAATAAGACTAATTATATGATTTTTGGCAACAAGGTGATTTATGATGCAGATTTCAAATATAAGTGCAAATGATGCGCATCTGCCTCGTGTACGTGAAACCAAATTTCTGGGCGTCCTATTACTGACAAACTCAAACAGATCAAACATGTGGATATGGTCACCAATAAGGTGCCCAGCGTCATGGGCATTTTATGCGAGGTTGAGCATTTACTACCCACTGATGAACTAAGTATTGTTATTTTCTTTTGGAATACCTGCAATTTGGATCACACTCTGAAGCTCCAGAGAGCTGCATGTCGAATTATTTCCCACTAACCCTATTTAGTTCACTCCAACCATCCATCCAACTATTCATCTGCCCACCCACCCACAGACCCACCCGCCCGCCCCTCCGTCCATCCATCCATCCATTCATTCATCTGACCACCCACCCATCCATCCATCCGGCCATACATCCACCCACCAACCCAACCACCAACTAAACAACTTCAATAAATTAATAAATCTGGCTTAATTACCGAGAGACCGAGGTAGTTGTTAGCGCAGAAGTTGAGAACCTTATCCTTCCTTTTTTCCACCCCAATATTAGCCGACTGGGGTGTCGTAATCACCCTCTCTGACTTCCAGGTTCCAGCTTGACGGATGGCTTCCAGTTCCTTGTCAAGGAATTCATTGAGTTTGGCCCGAGACGACGAGTGGACGACAGGAACATCATAAATGAACGAGCTTCTGAGTGGACTCACCAGTCGCAACAACTCTGAGAAAAGAACTTTTTTCAGCCAAGCATTGCTTAGTTTAATTATTTTCTAAACTACTGGTCAGGGCCGTAACTAGGATTTTTCGTTTGGGAGGGTCTAAGCCTTGAGCATGACGAGTGCGGTAGCAGGAGTCTATAGTGGTGCCGGGGGCATACAACGGCTTGATTTACTTTGGGGGGCTTCAGCTTAAGCCCCACAAGCCCAACGCTAGTTATGTCCCTGCTACTGGTGTTAACTTTGCATGCATCATCAGCTATGTATATCTTCACTTTAAATAAATTTTGTTTTTTAAACAAAGTTTTTAATATTTTTAAATCAACACAGCAGCATGAGAAGCGTCGAAAAACAACTGGGTGGCCAGACATTGATTTGTGTGAAAGGTTGGGTTGTGATATGAAGAATATACTTTGGGGACCTCAGAAAGACTAGACTAACCCTTCAATCCCCAGCAGTGGTCAAAGTGTTTTGGGTAAGCAGTGGGAACGCCAGCTGTGAGCAGGGGGAACACTGATTAAGTTTGATTGGGAACGCCCAAGTTTCAAGGGTTCCATGCATGGCGAGCGGTGAGAACGCAGGCCAAGAAATTTGGGAGCAATGGGAACACCATTCCCACGTGTTCCCACCCACTTTAAACCCTGATCCCCAGTAGGCCTAGTTCACACGCTGCAATAGACTAGTACTTAAAGATTAAATTATGTATGAATGTATGTATGTATGTATGTATGTATGTATGTATGTATGTATGTATGTATGTGCACTTGCTATAGCGCCCCTTCAAGCTCTCTCTCTCTCTAGTCTCTACTCAGAGGCGCTCCCGAATGCAGAGCGGACACTGCATCGGAGTTTCACGCCGAAGCGCTGAGCAATTGTGAGTGAAGGACTTGCCCAAGGTCCTTACGCGGCGAGGTGGATTCGAACCTCGAACCTTCCGGCTTCAAGGCGACGACGCCACCACTGCACCACCGCGCCCCACATATTTAATTGGTGTCATTTTATATGCCTATTTCGCAAAATGATGTTCTAAATTTATTTTAAAATTAATCAACTAAACGCAAAAATAAATTCATACATACATGGAAACATAAGATAAATTTTTGTTGTTGATTAATCAGCTCAAGACTTTGGGAGATGCCTGAAAAGCAGTATATATGTGCTTAAAGTGTATAAAAAATAAGTGCCTGGACGCTATTACCTTTACAGGCTGTTCAAGCTGTGAGGCGCGGTGGTGTGTGAGGCGCGGTGGTGTAGTGGTGGCGTCATTGCCTTGAAGCCGGAAGGTTCGAGGTTCGAATCCACCTCGCCGCGTAAGGACCTTGGGCAAGTCCCTCACTCACAGTTGCTCAGCACTTCGGCGTGAAACTCCGATGCAGTGTCCGCTCTGCATTCGGGAGCGCCTCTGAGTAGGGAGAGCTTGAAGGGGCGCTATAACAAGTGCACATACAAACAAAGCCTAATAACTGGCAGGACGGCGTTTGGGTTTGAAAAAAGTGCCTGGGCGAAGTCCACGACCGTCCAGTCACAATTTAATCCCTGGTTTTTGTCACATTACATAAATGAAATAACTTACAAATTATTACAGACCTAATATAAAATAGCGTTCAAATTACTAAAACTGAAATTAGTTCAAGTTCAAACTAAACCAAATAATTATGGACAAAAACATGCTAAAATATCGAACAAAAAACAAAGAACAACTTCAACTTGTTTATTGATCCCAACAGTTAGAGATCATTTGCGCCAGTTGCACCCATCGTCGCCAAATGACCATAATCGTGTTTGAACTGTTCATTACACTTACAATTACTAGAGGATTGGGTTTACAACTACACCGTCTGCAGTGTAATGTGTCACACACCTACGACAGGTGTTAACACACGCACACAACGGGTAATACGAATCCTCGGGGCGGGGCGGATCATCGGGGCACAGCGTGATTGGTCAGCACGGTCACGTGGCTGATCCGAGGTTTCGTAGTGTTTTTCGAAAATCTCTCTCGCTTCAACCGTCCTCGACACGAAGACGGTTGAAGAGTCGCAGGTAATACGAATCCTCGGGGCGGAGCGGATATGTGGGTCGGGGCAAAAACACAACGAATCCTCGGAGCAGATCGACGGGGTAGCGAAAAAACATAGCACCTGCTCGGAGCAGATCGACGGGGCAGCGAAAAAACATAACACATGCTCGGGGCAGATCGACGGGGCAGCGAAAAAACATAGCACATGCTCGGGGCAGATCGACGGGGCAGCGAAAAAACATAACACATGCTCGGGGCAGATCGACGGGGCAGCGAAAAAACATAGCACATGCTCGGGGCAGATCGACGGGGCAGCGAAAAAACATAGCACATGCTCGGGGCAGATCGACGGGGCAGCGAAAAAATAACACATGCTCGGGGCAGATCGACGGGGCAGCGAAAAAACATAGCACATGCTCGGGGCAGATCGACGGGGCAGCGAAGATACATAGCACATGCTCGGAGCAGATCGACGGGGCAGCGAAAAAACATAACACATGCTCGGGGCAGATCGACGGGGCAGCGAAAAAAATAGCACATGCTCGGGGCAGATCGACGGGGCAGCGAAAAAATAACACATGCTCGGGGCAGATCGACGGGGCAGCGAAAAAAATAGCACATACTCGGGGCAGATCGACGGGGCAGCGAAAATACATAGCACATGCTCGGAGCAGATCGACGGGGCAGCGAAAAAACATAACACATGCTCGGGGCAGATCGACGGGGCAGCGAAAAAAATAGCACATGCTCGGGGCAGATCGACAGGGCAGCGAAAAAAATAACACATGCTCGGGGCAGATCGACGGGGCAGCGAAAAAAATAGCACATACTCGGGGCAGATCGACGGGGCAGCGAAAAAACATAACACATGCTCGGGGCAGATCGACGGGGCAGCGAAAAAACATAGCACATGCTCGGGGCAGATCGACGGGGCAGCGAAAAAGCATAGCACATATGCTCGAAGCAGATCGACGGGGCAGCGAAAAAACATAACATATGCTTGGAGCAGATCGAGTACGGGGCAGGGTAAAAACACAATTTTGCCAGAATAATACTAATGACAAGTGTAAAAAACGTGGGGGGTGTCTTGCCATGGTCTCTGGCTTAACTTTTATTTTTTGGACCACCCTTACCACCACTACTACTACTACTACCATCACCACCACTCCTACACCGACTATACTGCTGCTTCTGCTACTACTACTATTACTACCATCACCACCACTCCTACTCCTATTACTGCTACTATGGTAGGGTATTTGCAGTTATGGTATTGATTATATGAAAGAAATCTTATGGATATACTACAGAATCTTTGGGGTCCGCATGGACCACAGAGAAAAAAAATCATAAACAAATGTGCGCAGTAACTTTTTAAAACTTTGTTCACTGAAAAGCAGCCTAACATAAAAAGAAACATATATAGGGATGCAAAGACCATGGCATATACATAATAATCAATTTGAAAAACGTTTTTGATCCTGACATAATTAACCATCATTGGTCAAAACATAAAAGTTGTGTGCAATTGAATAATGAAGCAATAATGAAGTCATTTTCATACAAATTAATGTGTTAGATTTTGACTACTGTTGGCTAATTATGTCAGTATCAAAAAGGTTTTGAAATTTTGTCAGATTGATTATTATCTAACAGAACTTCTTTAATCCATAGCTCAGAGGGATGGGATTTTTCCAGACACAGTGTATATGCACGGAGCCTTGAAGTTGTTGAGTGGTTCTTGTCTCACAGTAGTAGCAGAAGCAGCAGTAGTCGGTGTAGGAGTGGTGGTGATGGTAGTAGTAGTGGTTGTTAGGGTGGTCCAAAAATAAAAGTTAAGCTAGGGACCAAGACACCCCCACGTTTTTTACACTTGTCATTATATATAGTATTATTCTGTCAAAATTGTGTTTTTACCTTGCCCCGTCGATCTGCCCCGAGCATGTGCTATGTTTTTTCGCTGCCCCGTCGATCTGCCCCGAGCATGTGCTATTTTTTTTATTGCTGCCCCGTCGATCTGCCCCGAGCATGTGTTATGTTTTTTCGCTGCCCCGTCGATCTGCTCCGAGCATGTGCTATTGTTTTCGCTGCCCCGTCGATCTGCTCCGAGCATGTGTTATGTTTTTTCGCTGCCCCGTCGATCTGCCCCGAGCATGTGTTATGTTTTTTCGCTGCCCCGTCGATCTGCTCCGAGCATGTGCTATTTTTTTCGCTGCCCCGTCGATCTGCCCCGAGCATGTGCTATGTTTTTATTGCTGCCCCGTCGATCTGTCCCGAGCATGTGTTATGTTTTTTCGCTGCCCCGTCGATCTGCCCCGAGCATGTGCTATGTTTTTTCGCTGCCCCGTCGATCTGCCCCGAGCATGTGTTATGTTTTTTCGCTGCCCCGTCGATCTGCCCCGAGCATGTGCTATGTTTTTTCGCTGCCCCGTCGATCTGCTCCGAGCATGTGCTATTTTTTTCGCTGCCCCGTCGATCTGCTCCGAGCAGGTGCTATGTTTTTTCGCTGCCCCGTCGATCTGCCCCGAGCATGTGTTATGTTTTTTCGCTGCCCCGTCGATCTGCCCCGAGCATGTGCTATGTTTTTATTGCTGCCCCGTCGATCTGCCCCGAGCATGTGCTATGTTTTTTCGCTGCCCCGTCGATCTACCCCGAGCATGTGCTATGTTTTTCGCTGCCCCGTCGATCTGCCCCGAGCATGTGCTATTTTTTTTATTGCTGCCCCGTCGATCTGCCTCGAGCATGTGTTATGTTTTTTCGCTGCCCCGTCGATCTGCTCCGAGCATGTGCTATTTTTTCGCTGCCCCGTCGATCTGCCCCGAGCATGTGCTATGTTTTTATTGCTGCCCCGTCGATCTGTCCCGAGCATGTGTTATGTTTTTTCGCTGCCCCGTCGATCTGCCCCGAGCATGTGTTATGTTTTTTCGCTGCCCCGTCGATCTGCCCCGAGCAGGTGTTATGTTTTTTCGCTGCCCCGTCGATCTGCCCCGAGCATGTGTTGTTTTTTCGCTGCCCCGTCGATCTGCCCCGAGCATGTGCTATGCCTTTACCTTACCCCGTGGATCTTCCCAGTGGATTACTTATGTTTTTGCCTTGCCCCGTCTATCCCCCTGTTCACATTCGTTGTTTGTGCCTGCTCCGTCGATTTGCCCCGAACCGCCCCGAGCACTCGTTGCTTGTGCCCTGCCCCGTCGATCTGCCCCGAGGATTCGTTGTGTTTTTGCCCCGCCCCGCCGATCCGCCCCGCCCCGAGGATTCGTATTACCCCACACAACGACGCTTGACCGAGTTGCCTCAATCAATTTATACGTGGAATAAACTTCCAAATATTCCTCTAAGTTAAATATACCTCTACAATTTAAAATAAACAAAATGAATAATAATGTGTATTGAACTAACTCGACGTCTTCATCGTTGAGTGAGTTTATTTGAATATAAACAGCTTCAATAACATTAAACGAAAATAACGACGCCGCTTTATCTGGGTAAGTTGAAAGTTCACGAGAACGGTGAAGGTCGCATTTAGATGCATGCAAGGATTCTATTAATATTAGAGGATAGGTTACTTGTGAATAATTGTAGTCATGATTTCACTCTCAACGATAGATGGCGCTCCACTTAAAATTTCGTTTCTCTCCCTAAGGATCATGTTTTGAATCTCTAAAGGCACAAATTTTGCAAAACTGATTATTAGTCATTCTGCTTTCATAGATGTAACTAATTTAATGCATTTATTTTGTAAATAAGGTGACATTTTCCTGAACTCCGATTATCGCCCCAAAAACTTGTACAAGGCGGCTAAAGAAGAAACCAGTGCTATATAATCTTCGTTTATTGACATTCAATCTGACAAACCGCAGAACGATTACATGTACAAGTTATACGAAATACGGCCTGCTACGCACGACACGCAGTTCGGCTACAACAGGTTCGGTAACTTAGCACTAATGTGTGCTGTGTATAAAGATTGACGAATGGCGAGTATGACAACAGAGGCCGTTGCTCTCGGAAAAAAAATTGTGTGGCATAATACAGCTCCAAGGAATTGACACATAATTTTAAATGCTAGGCTACTAGGCCTATTTGGTTTATAGCGAATTTCTTTGCACTAAAGCGCTAACGATAGACCTACTAATGATAGGGCTACTATTACCTACTAATGATAGGGCTACTAATGATAGGCCTACTAATGATTGGACTACTAATGATACTCCTAGCTACTAATGATAGGCCTGCCAATGATAGGGCTACTATAATGATAGGCCAACTATAATGATGGAGCATATATATAGCCTACACAAAGTGAAACCGAGAAATTTGCATGTAGAATATTAATGCCTATAAAAAAATACGCATTCTTAATTTCCTGCATCGCATTTTCAAGCTCTTGTCAGAAATCTAACCGTATAGACATTGTGTTCTGCTCATCCTACAAAGTGTAGGCCTACTGCATGCGGGCCACCATAATTATGCGTCTAATAACCTGGGGATCATGCTGTCCACCAGTGACTAAAAATAGGCTAAATTCTTTTGTAAACACTAGTTACTGTATATTCTGAAACGATCGAATAATTACTGTCCGCCCTTCTTTGTCGTTCCGCAACCCTTCTGCTCTAGGCCTACCCTTATTTGTCGTCCCGCAACCCCCTCTGCGCTGCCCTTCTTTGTCATCCCGCAACCCCCTCTGCTCTGCCCTTCTTTGTCGCACTAAGTCTCTGGGTAGATGCAGTAGGGCCTAGCTACAGGTCGAGACTCCAGACGGACTCTTCATCTTTATTGATTCTTTCTACTTTGGTGCGGTCGTCGTATAGTATGTTGCCGATCGAGGCGCGGACACTCGGCAGACGATCCTGATCCGTGACAGACACGTGACTGCAGACGTGACAGACGTGCTGCACCGAAATGGGGAAAATAGCAACAAAGAAGACCAAAACTGCAACAGTGCGACTACCAAACTCTCTCATATCATTCTGTCAATTTCTCTGGTCTGCTTGCTTAAACTTATGCTTAGGATGCCATAATAATAGAATCCATTTCCGTTTTCCTGACTCGCGTGCTCTCAAATAATTCAGGACTTGAATTAGTATCTTCTCCTTCAAATCCAAGCTCCTGCTCCATGGGCATGGTGTAAGAAGGGATGGTGTGCGCACTTGGCTGAAATTTATGGCTCAAGTCGCTAGATGGCGATGGCGTTCGTAGTTGACGGACCTCGCTCATAAACCTTATGGAATTTCATGATATTGTATGGCATACATACTTATACTCATTCACTGCACGTCCGTTCCCTAATGCCAGTCTTCTCTGGGCGAAGGAGGAGGGCGACACAAATTATTTGCTATGTACTGTTCCATTTGCTCTTTGTCTCCTTTTCTCCTGTGTTCCGTGTTCTCTGTTCCATGTGATGCTATGTGTTCCCTGTGTTCCAATGTTCTCTATGTCCTCTGACCCTGATGTTCCTATCGATGTTCCGTGTTCCCTTGTTCTCTGTGATGCGCCTTCTGTTCCCTGTTAATTGATGTTCCGTGTTCCCTGTGTTCCTTGTTCCCTGATGTTCCCTGTGATTACCAGGTTCCTTATGTTCCATGGGCCTTAATTGTTTATATCCCTTATGTTCCACGGACCTTGTTGTTATTTCGCGCCCTTTGTTTTCTAATGTCGCATGTGTTCAATGTGATGTTCCATGTTCCTTGTGTTCTCTGGTGTTCCCTGTTTCTTATGTCCCACAGCCCTTGCTACATATTCCGCGTTCCATATGTTCCTTAATATTTCTGATGTTTATCCTGATGATTCATGTTCCTTAATTATGTTTCGCGTTCCTTGTTCCTTAATGTTTCTGATGTTCCCTCAGGTGTTCCATGTTCCTTATGCTCCACGGTCTTTGTTGCGTGTTCCGCGTTTCGTATTTTTAATGCCTCTGAAGCTCCCGCGATGTTCCTTGTTTCTTATGTTCCCTGATGTTCCTTGTGTTCCTCATTCCTTGTTGAACATTCCGGGTTCCTTGTTCCTAATGTTTCTTGTGTTCCCTCTTATGTTCCTTGTTCCCTGCGTTCCACGGACCTTGTTGCGTGTTCCACATTCCGTGTTCTGTTTTCCAGTGATGATCCATGCTCCTTACGTTCCCTGATGTTCCATGTTCCTTGTGTTCCACATTCCTTGTTCCACATTCCGTGTTCTTATATGTTTCTCATTTTCCCGTGATGTTCCGGGTTCCTTATGTTCCATGGCCCTTGTTGTATATTGCTTATGTTCCACGGCCCTTGTTGTTTGTTCCGCGTCTTTTGTTTTCTGATGTCTCTGGTGTTCCATGTGATGTTTCATGTTCCTTATGTTACGTGATGTTCCCTGTTCTTTGTGTTCCGCATTCCTTGTTCTTCACTGACTCTGATTTTTCCTGAAGTTCCATGTTCCTTATGTCACCTGACGGTCCATGTTCCTTGTGTTCCAATTCCTTGTTGCACTTTCCATATTCCATGTTCCTTAATGTTTCCGATGTTTCCCCTGATGTTCCATGTTCCTTACGTTCTGCAGTCCTTGTGACATGTTCCGTAATGCATGCATGTTCCGTCTTCCTCGTCCTATATATTCTCTGAATTTATTCTCTGAACAATGTTCTCTGTGATGCTTCATGTTCTTTACGTTCCACGCTCTTTGTTGTATATTCGCTTAGGCCTATGTTCCCTGGTGTTCCGTATGACGTTCCATGTTCCCTGCAATGTTACCTGATCCTCATCGCCCCTTATATGTTCCAATTGATACTCCCTGCTATGTTCCTGCCCTCTCCTTGTCCATATGTTTCATGTTTCGAACATTTTTTATACTTCTTGCTCTATATTGTATATGCTGCCAACCATCAACTGGGGACAGCAGCGCCACCTGATGAAATGCCAAAAACAATGTATGGCCAGTATAAGAAGTGCGCACACCATCCCTTCTTACACCATGGCTAGACCGAAGGACGGCCTTGTTAAGAGAGTTGGGAACAAGGAGGGTGGACCTGGGTGGTGTTTACAGAGTCGCTAAACAGTGCTATTTTATAGTATAGTATTTAGCCGCACCAGTGGCTGCTGTTTTTGTTGCTACATTTGTTTTACCTGGGTGGGATGCAAGCCCACCGCAAGCACTGTCCCAAAACAGTATAAAGGGTGGCTGAGGCGAAGTTTAATGGAGAGGCTGCGTTTCCTGCACGGAAAGTACTAAGGTCTAAGTGTCTGTTTCGTGGAGAAATCATTTTCACAGTAGTGAAGAAGCTTACTCGTTTGTCTTCTTGGTCAGCCAACGCCCACCCATATTCCCCGAGGACGGTTGCGCTGCGTTGCGTCGTAACGTTCGTAACGTTGCGAAACGGTTTCTCGTCGGCGTCGGCGGCGCATCGTCGTTTCGGTAGTAATCTACGACCGACGACGACTCCGACAGAAAGTATCGAGTAGCAACGTAATGGCTTTGCAAGCGAAATGAAAGGATGTTGTATATGACGACGACGACGATGATGTCTTCGATTCGCTTGCATATACATTCCTTGCACACACGCATAGCAAAAGGACGATATGCTACTGTCTGTGTCGGTGTTGGACCGTGTGTCTGTCTTCTGCTAGCCTGTCTGATCTGACAGACAGACAGACAGACAGACAGACAGACAGACAGACAGACAGACAGACAGACAGACAGACAGACAGACAGACAGACAGACAGACAGACAGACAGACAAAAAGACAAAAAGACAGACAAAAAGACAGACGGACAGACACATGCTCATGATTTTGACCATGGATGATGATGATGATGATGATGATGATGATGATGATGATGATGATGATGATGATGATGACGATGATGCTGCTGCTGATGATGATGATGATGATGACGACGACGACGACGACGATAAAATTCGACAATTTAACAGCCGCCCTGCATGTAGCACAATACATAATTATTATATTGTTGCACGGCTGCTTGGCAAGTCCATACGTCAGTGAGGAATATATTTTCGAGAAAAGTCTTAAATCTCGAGATTTAGACTTAAAGACACAACTGAAGTTGTGCCTTAGATTGTAGATAATTGTTGGCTATTCCAGTAACCCCGTCCCCCACCACCGAGAAGACTCGATGACAGAGTGATCGCGATTTGATCTTCATCCATGCAGACTATTATATATGTTCAAGTGAAGATCATCGAACTCAGAGCTTTTAAACACAAATTTGCAGAACTGCACAACCACGAAGTTTTTTTAGTGCGGCTTTGATTGGCGAAAAATATCCCCAAGAAACGGCGCAAATCGGCGACGAAAAAACCTGATGACCTTTTTAAGTCGTCAACTTGAAAATTGCTTTATTTCACCCTCCTGCTTATTTTTTTACTGCACATGTCCTTCTTCTTCCGTGGTAAAGCGGCCTTCAATATTTACCTTTTTCTAATGATTCCACAGCACATGCATGTAACGACTTTCACAACTGCGCAAATTCATTTACAACTGCACATTTTGTGTAGAACTGCACGTTAAACAAGCCCTGATCTAACTATATATGGCTCTTCGAGCGCTGAAGATTTGTTACATTTCATTTGACTTTATTCTAGCTTAACCTAATGCGATCAAGCATTCGATATTCAACCCAATGCGATCGTGCCATTGTTCAATGTTCATGTGCTGTTGAGTGTCAATCGCAGCAGTAAGCCTCAACGACCGCTGGTCAATTCCAACTTCACATGGAAAGGTGGCGCCACAGTCGCCCTTCGCCGAAATCCACCATCCATTCCTCCCTCCGCCATCTATGATCCATGATCCCGTGATCCGTCCATCTGTGCCAAGATCTGTCAAAGTGGAGGTAGGCGTCGCCACCGTCAACGTCTCAAACGCCTCCATCACCCCATTGCCTCCATCACCCCATTGCCTCCATCACCCCCATTGCCTCCATTGCCTCCATTGCCTCCATCACCCCCATTGCCTCCATTGCTTACATCACCCCCATTGCTTCAATTGCCTGCCTTGCCTATATATAGACCGGCCACGCTCAAAGTTTGCTTCGGCGAAAACCGTTCCGAGTGAAATACGTTCGAGGTCAAACTTTACTCTAAAGTGCAATCTGTTCATGTGCCTTGCGAGGAAACATTTGGGGGTCTTCATTTTGGGGAGGTGTCCAATGTAGGCCTACTTGGCTGTAAAATACGGAGAATTGGTGAAAGAAATGTGAAATTATCCATTTTGAGCGGGTGTTTGAAAACGTGAATCCCTAAAGATAGCCTACCCCCATGAATCTGCTCCATGCTGAAGCCTTTCTAAACCTAAACCAGCCCCAGTTGTATGCAGTTCAATGCATGGTTGAATAAAAAGACGTGTAGACCCAATTATTGAACTTGTCGTAGATAAGTGCAGATTTCAGAGATGAGTTTATGTTCTATTGAAAGCCAGTGCTATGATTAGGCTACAAGTTGAACTGGACAGAGTGACGTGTAATTTTCGCATCAGAATTATTGCTTTTTTGCTGTTTGACTATCGTAGCTGCCACTACAAAGCTATGCTTTCCTTCCGGAACTTAAATTATTATAATAAATTCGTTCACTCAATTCAAACGGACAAACTGAATAATTAAATAATAGGAAAACACGAAAAGAGGAAAACAAGAATCGATCTTAAAACTAGAATATTATTATGGCAGCCTACTTAATATGCGTCCGTCCAACTGATCTCATTTTACAGTCACACCTTATGAGTGCAAAAGTGAGTCAACTTCGTTATATGGATCGAGTGGGTTTCGAGCCATCGTCATTCTGTCCTTTGCGTCTGCGTGTGTAACCATTCAAACATCAATTCGTCGGAGTGATCAATAATCATAATAATCATTAGATGATCCATTAAAATTGCAAAAATTGGGGGAGCATTGTGTTGGGATGTCCACTGGCTAGAGGTCACAGATCGTGGTTATATTGTATTCTATTGTATAAAAACATTTATAAAGCGCCTCTACTAGGGTGAACCGTTCAGAGGCGCTCCCAGTGCGCAAGGCCACGAGAGAAGAAATAGGTTTTAAGAAAAGAAAATGAGGAGGAGGGATTACCTGTCAGAAGTTGAGATCGAGTAGATGGAGAGAGCGTATTCCAAAGAGAGGGGCCAATTGATGTAAAGGAACGGGACTGAGCCATAGCCGTTCTAGTAGGAGGTACTAGAAGTTCCAATCTGTTTAAAGAGCGGAGTGGACGATGCGAGGAGGCTGAAACTGGCCTGCAAATTACATTGGTTAGATATTTTGGAGCAAGACCCCGTTGTGCTTTAGAGACCAAAATGATAATTTTGAACTTAATGCGCGCAGTTAGAGGAAGCCAATGGAGCTGTTCAAACATAAAAGTAGAGATATGAGAGTAGCGTGGAAGGCGTGCAATTAATCTGGCGGCCGCGTTAAGGACCGACTGCAAAGGTGAGAGTCTAACCTTGGGAAGACCAATTAGAAGAGAATTACAGTAGTCAATTCTGGAGCAAATGAAAGCATGGACCAATGTGGTAAAAACAGAAAGTGAAACAGAACGCCTAACTGCCCTTAGACGCCTTAAATGAAAATATGAGGAGCGTGTAAGATTAGATATATGGTCTTTAAATGAAAGGGAACTATCTAGAGTAACACCCAGATCACGAACAGTTGAGGAAAAGGTATAGTGAGGAAATAATTCAGAGAGGAGAACAAAATCAATTTTCAACAGCTGCTGAGGTGTGCCGAACCAAATAAACTGTGTTTTGGAGGCATTAAGAGAGAGACGATTTGATGACATCCAGGAGTGTAGGGAATGTGAGAGAGACTGGATGCGTTCAACTAAAAGTAGCTGGGATGAAGGAGACCCATGGACAAATGCTTGCACATCATCTGCAAAGAGATGACCGGCTGTTCCAGAGAGTGGGAAAAGAGAGGGGATGTCGGCCGTGTAGGCCTATAGAATAAAGAGCAGAGGACCCAAGACAGAGCCTTGGGGAACTCCCAGCTTAACATGAATCCATTTGGTTCTGGATTCACCCGAGATAACCATGTGGGTACGGTCAGACAAATATGAACGGAACCAGCAGAGGGGCAGTCCCTGTAATCCATAGGAAGTCTCAAGACGCTGGAGAAGAATGTTGTGGTCAACCATATCAAAAGCTGCAGAAACATCATAAAGAGCAAGGAGTGAGAGTTCAGACCTGTCGACAGCAGAATAGATTTCAGAGAGAAGAGAGAGAAGAGCAGTTTCCGTTGAGTGAAGAGCCCTAAAACCAGATTGATTTGGAGGAAGAAGACCAGACTGTTCAAGATAGGGGAGGAGCTGGAGGGAAACTAGGCGCTCAAGAGTCTTGGATAAGAACGATAGATTGGAGATAGGTCGGTAGTTTTGACAGAGGTTAGTATCAAGGTTAGGCTTTTTGAGTGAAGGAAAGACAAGAGCACGTTTCTGAGAGGATGGGATACAGCCTTCAGCTAATGACCTATTAAATAGATAAACCAAAAAAGGAGAAAGGTCATCTAACATGTCACTTATAACAAAAGGGGGTAATGGGTATTATATTATTGGGTTTATTAATTGTTGTCGTCATAGTCGTGGGGGACATTTCGGCAATTGGGGAGGCAAAGATTTTACTTTTGCCCGAAAAGTCTTTTTTGCATTTTTTGGCGGACCGCGAGTCGCCGACATTTTCCATTGACCAAATTTTCGGATGACCTTTTTTGTCATTTTGTACAAATCTTCGGAAAACATAGCTGTTTTACTTCTGTGCGCCCGAAAAAAGGTTTGTCCGCCCATGCCTGCTTTGCCGGAAAACACATTTACCCGAAATTTAGGGGAGAAATTTGCCCTCTCTGGACACCTCGCTTCCTGATCTATTATAAAATATGTCGTGCATTATTTCATTTTTGCACAATTTCACTTTGGAGGGGCCAGAGGGTGTTCAAACATCCAAAACACCCTCCTATAGATGCGGTCCTGGCTGGTTGGTATTTTACCTCATCGCATGTAGAAAGAAATAGGGAGACAGACAGACAGACAGACAGACAGACAGACAGACAGACAGACAGACAGACAGACAGACAGACAGACAGAGTGGTATAGAGACTGATGGAGACACATCACTAGGCATGTCTTACGTGTATAAGCTACTTGTAGCAAGTCAACAGCATTTCGTGATAAATTTTTGAGAGCTTGGCATCTGTAGTCTTGTGCAGACAAGCATCACTAAATGATGCAAGGAATCAGTTTCAAATCCGACATTGAATCGATTTCATGGGCCGACATAAATGACCTATTGACCAAAAACGCAGACGAGGCATGACACCACCCATCACACCACCCATCACACCACCCATCACACCGCCCATGACACCACCCATTAGTAGACCTACTCGACCATCTTGTGAAGTTAAGCGCTCCACTTCATTGCTGCATTGCATCTATAGTCTATACACTCTACAATAATAGAATATCGTCCCTACCAGCGGCAGAACAATCTCTGTTCGGAGTAGAATCTACATTGGAAAGAGCTGCAGGTAAAGTCTACGGTGGTTGGTCTGATGATGTAAGTTTCATGCAGCATGCAAAATATTACATGGTCTCGTTTAATCTGGTCCCGCCCTTCCGTTAACTCATCAGCTAAATTTGCAAATCAATTGGAATGCAAATTCAAAGGCTATAGGCTAATGTGTGCTGATGATGAGCTGAAGCTTGTCTCATGAAAGGTGCTAAAACTAGACAGGCTTAACTCCCGGTTGAACTATTTTTACTGTGAAAGTTGACTTCAATCAATCACATAAATTTTTATAGCGCCCCTTCAAGATCTCTTCTCAGAGGCGCTCCCAACCCACGCCTGTTCAAAAGAAAAGCCCTGAGAAAACGAAATAAAAAATTAATAGTCAACGGGGTAACGGGGAAGTGAACGGAGAGCCGCAGGGCACGGGCGGAGACTTAGGGGGGATAGGGGGGGGACGGTCCCCAATGGAGGTGTTGGGGGGACGGCCCATGCATTTGTCCCCCCAATCGTTGAGCGTCAAGACTAAAAAAGGGTCGTCAACTTTTTTTGGCGGCGAAAATATAAATAATTTTTTCGGAGATTACCAGAAATTTTGGCCGGCAAAAGATGGACATTTTTCGGCGACACTCAGCCATTCGTTCGTCAAAAATTCTCGCGTCTTTCCGTACCCCCCTCCCCCCCAAAGTCTCCGCCCAGGTCTCCGCCCATGCTGCAGGGAGACCATTCCAGATAGCTGGACCCACCTCGGAAAATGCTCTTCGCTGCATAGTAGCGGTACGAGAAAAAGGGGCAAGACTTTGGACGAAGGGAATAAACATTCGTGTAGATTGGGTATCTCGGTCGATTCGGTCTGCCATTTGACCAACACCAGTTGACCGACCAGTCACCTATAGTGGACCGACCAGTCACCTATAGTGGACCGACCAGTTGACCAATCAGTCGACCAGCGTATACGGTCGGTACACTGGTCGACTGATTGGACAACTGACCCTTGTGTATAAACCCCGATCCATCGGAGTTCGTTATATCTCGAGAATCGAGATATAACGAAGCCCGATGAATCATCGGGTCCCTGGCAGGTATTGTAAAGCCCCCTGCCAGGAATTTCTCAGGGCGATCAGAAAGACCCTATACGGGCAAAGGCGTTTTCTTTTATCACCTTCTGGGTGAGTGGACAGATCGTTCACCCTTCCGATTGGTCAACGCGGTAACCTAGACAACTGGCATTATGACGTCATATATTATCTGTGAATAACCTGCTGAGATATTGCAACGGTGAAGTTTATGAGATTTAGGCTTGTAGAGTGAATTGGATATTTTGTCATAAAAGACCTACAGAGGGGGAGAGATTGTACCAAATAGGCGGAACAAACTATGACTATGGAGTGATTCACAAATTTAACTAGAAATTATGATAATTTTTCGTTAATGTAACGCCTGAAAACGCAATGCGCTTTACATGTACAAGTTATGCACAATATGCAGTAATCTTAATTAACACCAAACTGAACATAAAGCCTGTAATACACGGCGCTAATAGCAGCTTACAAAGCATGTCCGGCGCTAGATATGTAGACATTACCTCGGAAGACCGGGACTGAGGCGAGGAGTAGCATTAGAATAGTGATTACTGAGGGTCCGATAGAAAGAGGGAGATACGACAATGCCAACAGATTTAGACAAACTTTTCAGTTAAATATCGCGGTCCACAGTGTCAATGGGAGTACTGAGATCGAGCAAATGGAGGAGAGCAACATGGCGCTGATAGACAGCACAAACGCGTCAGCAATAGTAAGCGAGTGATGGGCGATTGATTCGGTTGAGAGGCTTCCGGAAGCTAGATTAGGCATTAGTAAGTTGGTTTCAAGCAGCTGTAAGGTACGTGGGACTTTGGAGAGGAAGGAAAGGTTGGAGGAGATGGGGCGATAATAATTGTAATTGCCTAATAGATGCGTTGGTTAAGAGACTTAAGACACTGGCGCTGAAGTCATAGAAACACCACTGCCCTGAAGAAGAGAAATTCAAATAAGAATTCGAAGAGAAGAATTTGAAGAAGAAAGCAATGTATTAGAAGAAGAAGAAGAAGAAGAAGAAGAAGAAGAAGAAGAAGAAGAAGAAGAAGAGAACAAAGAGACGTAGAACAAAAGATGGTGTGACGAATTCTTAATTGGAACTGATAACTCCGGATCGGATTTGTCACCACACCGGTCGAGCGACTATAGCAGCGGCACCACTGCCACAACGCAGAGAAGGAGGAGGAGGAGGAGGAGGAGGAGGAGGAGGAGAAGGAAGAGGAGAAGAAAGAGGAGAAGAAAGAGGAGAAGGAGGAGGAGAAGGAGGAGAAGGAGGAAAAGGAGGAGAAGGAGAAGGAGGAGAAGGAGGAGAAGGAGGAGAAGGAGGAGAAGGAGAAGAAGGAGAAGGAGACCCTTCTCAACCCTACCGAGATTTACGGTTTGGCGGAGGCTGTGTGCACACGCCTTCCTTCTTCCACGACCGAATTAGCGATAACGACTCGAACGTTCGCCGCCGTCGCAAGCGTTGC
>OX457042.1:41738630-41753630 GCA_949752735.1 Lumbricus terrestris
GTACGAAAAAGGCCTAGTGGTGGGGCGGGGACGATAACCTCGGAGTCGGAACGGGGCGGGTGGATGTGGCGGGATGGGACGGAGGGAGGGGCTGGTGGGGCGAAGTGGGACGGAGAGGGAAGGTGTGTGGGCTGGGTGGGGCGAGGGGTAGGGTGAAGTTCGGGAGCAAGGTGGGAGCGGAGTGGGATATTGGTGGCGAGAACCGAAATTTACCGGGCAACGCGGGGAACTCCAGACTGGTATGGGCGAAAAAGAAAATTTCCCCGGCAACGATGAGTATCACAGCCAATAATAATAATAATAATAATAATAATAATAATAATAATAATAATAATAATAATAATAATAATAATAATAATAATAATAATAATAATAATAATAATAATAATAATAATAATAATAATAATAATAATAATAATCTCGGAGTGGCCGCCGGACAAGATGGCAGCTTGTTGTTGTCGGGAAGTTAAACTTGGTTTTAATCTCACTTTCTGCACTATTGGAAGTTGCCTTTGTCGTTCATTTCACCCCATTGTTTTGGCTTTGTAGTGTTGACTGCGCAGTTAGGTACACTTTTGTCCCAATTTTAAGCCATCGCACTAGCTGTTTGAAACCGGTGGCTAGACAGTCGGCCAGACACACCCCTCGTTTGGAACCGACGGCGTCGGTTGCCCATTTAGTTCGTGACGCTTGTTTATCACGTTCGCTCTGGGATTTAAGGCTGGCATTTCTATGGATATTTCGACGTTGAGTTGGTTTTGACCTGCATTCATACAGGTATTTCTACTTCGAGCTGTGTTTGACGTTTGTTTTCCGCAGGTATTTCTTATCTGAGCTATGCACGTTTGACTATTAATAATTAGGCTACACACGCTGCATTGTCCGTTTTTGGCGTATGATAGCTATAGTTTTCAACAGGTATTCCTTTGAGTCGTATTTAACTATACACCTGGGTTCTGCACGATATTTAACCATTAAATTAGGCTTAATACGCTACTCTGCATGACCTATAAAATGCCGTCTCTTTATTGGGTCAGACTAAGATAAATGGACGGTCAGTCTTGGAGCAAATCTCCATCTGCGACCGCGGCATCACAGAAAGCGAGTGGCACGTGCAGCATATGTGGGACCATCAGGCAGTTGCACAACAAGGATGGAAAAGTCCATCTTCATGGGCCTCGCCAAAACCCATGCCCGGGGTCTCGCCAACCTCCTCGGGAAAGCAACGGCACAGCAGACAATGTCTCGTCGGCTCAGGCTGTTCGGAACCCTGAGTCTTTAGATCCACCTGTATCTCAGCTTCCCATCCCTACTAGGTTGGTGGAAACTGCGGACGGCGACGGGTCGGGGGAAAGAATCCCTCACCCAGAGTTGAAAAACAGGCTGCTCAAGCATGTCCCAAAGACAGCTAGACCAGCAGTAGGCAGACTGCTGACAGCGATCATTAATAAGATTATCTCAGATCCTCTCAATCCTTCGTCCTGGAAAATTCTGATCGCTTTTGGAGCTCTCATTTTAGAGCAGCCTGTTAGAGGGGGCAAACGCCACAATCTGACCTCAACTATTAAAGGGCGAGTTGAGAACTTCTCGGCTAGTTGGCCTATTAAAATAGACGACGTGTTCACTTCAGACACGTCAAACCCTAAGACCGCCGCTCAGCCACGTGCGCCTAGGGTTAATGATCAGGAAATAATAGCTGCAGCGGTGTCTTCCAAGCTGGAAGACGGTAACATAAAAGCAGCGATCAGAATTCTTTGTTCAGAGGATAAACCAGTCCCGATTAACCTCGACTCCCTGAATGAATTAAGCTCCAAACACCCACACCAACCTGCTGACAGACCCATCATACCGATTGAAACCCCAATAGCCCCGTTTCAAACCACTGAGGAGGAAGTGCGTAAGCACATTCGTTCCTTTCCAGCAGGTTCATCCGGGGGACCCGATGGCCTTAGACCCCAACATCTGCTGGATTTGACAAACTGCAAAGAAACAGGCCCTGAACTGATTTCGGCTATTACAGCCCTTGTTAATTTGTTACTGGCTGGTATTTGCCCCAACGAAGTCCGTTCGACTCTTTTTGGTGGCACACTATTTGCTCTACGGAAGAAATCCGGAGGACTGAGACCTATTGTAATAGGATACTACTGGCGTAGATTGAGCTCCAAGTGCGCGAACACTTTCGCGCTCCCAAGAGTTTCAACCTACTTCTCTCATAAACAAGTGGGTGTGGGCACTCCTGGAGGCTGCGAAGCAGCTGTCCATACAGTAAGGCGCTTCCTAGACAAGATGGAGGAAGGCTCAATAGTCGTAAAACTTGATTTTTCCAACGCATTCAATAGTTTGTACAGAGACCGAATGCTATCCTCAGTTCTTGACACTCTACCTGAACTTCTTCCATACTGCAATTTGGCTTATGCAGAAACTTCTGACCTTAAGTTTGGTTGTTTCTCTGTGCAGTCCGAGGTGGGTCCGCAGCAAGGCGATCCTCTCGGTCCGCTGCTGTTTTGTCTCCCTCTACAGACGATACTACTGAACTTGTGCTCCCCTTTGGTTCTTGGATACCTTGATGACCTAACGCTAGGAGGGGCGGCAGCGGGTGTGGCTGCCGACGTGGAGACCATCGAACGCGAGTGCAGAGAAATGGGGCTATCCCTAAACCACGCAAAATGCGAGGTAATTACATATTCCATCGACTCGCAGTTACCTGAACCGCTCGGTCGCTTTTCAATTACTACACCGGAAAAGGCCGTTCTTCTTGGCGCTCCACTATCCACGCTGGATGCTCTCATGACCTGTCTTGAAACAAGATGCTCCGAGCTATCTCTGGCCCTGTCCAGACTGGTAAGCGTCACTAAACACGACGCTCTCATTCTACTGAGATGTTCACTCAGCTCCCCAAAGCTGATGCACATCCTCCGTTGCAGTCCCTGTTCGGACCATCCTCTTCTCGAGCAATTCGATTCTCTTTTGAGAACCGGCCTGTGCTCGATTCTTAATCTATCGCTGACAGAGGACCAGTGGCTGCAGACCTCCCTCCCTGTTAAAGCTGGAGGGCTGGGCATCCGCAGGGTATCTTCGCTTGCGCTTCCTGCCTTTTTGGCTTCCGCTGCAAGTACCCTCGCCCTCCAATCCGCCATGCTGAGCAATGTAATCATTGACACCGACAGACAGTTTTCGGACTCGTTGGAGCATTGGTGCCTAAAATACTCTACCTCTAGTCCAAACGGAGATTTTCCTCACCGGCAATCTTTCTGGGACAAACCAGTTGTTGCACAAGCAATAGTTGAGCTTGATCACTTTCACACCAGTGATTACCATCAAGCACGTCTAAAAGCGGTGTCAGCGCCTCATGCAGGTGACTGGCTTTTCGCTTTACCAATAAGCACTTGTGGTCTTAGGTTGGACGACGAGGCGGTCCGAATAGCTGTGGGCCTCCGTCTGGGCACGGTCATCTGCCACCCACATAGCTGCCCGTGCGGCACTCTCGTAACTGCTGATGGCTCACACGGCCTGTCATGCCGTCTTGGCCCTGGCCGACAGGCCCGACATGCGGTCCTAAATGACCTTATCTGCAGGGGTCTCGTTCAGGCGGGCATTCCATCAGTTAAGGAACCACCTGGTTTGTCAAGGTCGGATGGCAAGAAACCAGACGGCCTAACACTGATTCCGTGGCGCTCAGGTCGTTGCTTGACCTGGGACGTCACAGTTGCAGACACCGTGGCTCCATCTTACTTAGCCACAACCTCCATTCGGACGGGAGGTGCTGCGGAACTGGCTGAAGCCAGAAAAAATTCCAAGTATGCTCAACTGATGCAATCATACCATTTCGTCCCTTTGGCTTTTGAAACAATGGGACCAATCAACGCCATGGGACAGGCATTTCTCGCCGACCTGGGACGTCTCTTGGCCCAAGTTTCTGGTGAACCAAGAGAAACCAGTTACTTGTTCCAGCGCCTGTCTATCATTATTCAGCGCTTCAACGCTGTTGCCTTTCACAGCACTTTTGTTCTCCCTGATCTTGACTCGGATGGCCACTCCAGAGTCAAAATTTCTTATTAATATCTGAAACCTGATGGATTATAGATACCTCGGGTAAAAAAAAAAAATAATAATAATAATAATAATAATAATAATAGAAAAATGAGGTGTAAAAATTATCTTTCTATTCATCATCCGTTCCCAGTGTGAAATGATCACAGCTTCACTTTCTCACATTCCTTTACATTTCTCTCCTAAATTCCTACTTTCCATTTCCCCTTCAATAATTTCCTTCCATCTCTTTATCTATCTCCTCCCAGGTGATATCCAAATTGCAGTTCCTTCGAACTTAAGGCAATTCGTTCATTTCTCATATTATCATTCCACCGTTAACCCATCAGTATTATACTCATTTTTATCCCTTCCTACCAAACTTACTTCCTTCCTTCCTTACTCACTTTCCTCTTTTGTCATAATTATGTCTTATTGTTGCAGCTCTTACATAATTTTTCTTCTTCAACTTTTCAGACGCACCGCCCGTTCTTCATTCGGCCTTTAATTCATCAATTCAGCAATTCATCAATTCATCCAATTCATCAATACATCAATTCATCAATTCATCATTCATCCGTCGGTTCATATATCCATCATCCATCTCTTCCTTCCATTTCCCCTTCCTCTTCTCCGCATAGACCTCCATACTCACATTCAAATTTGGTGTTTTCCTTCTTTTCCCTTTTCCCATTTCCATTCAACCCTCCTTCTTTCCTTCTTTTCCTCCTTTCCTTCCTTCTCTCCCCTTCCTTCATTCCCTCCTTCCCTCCTTTCTTCCTTCTTTCCATCGTTGCTTTCTTTCCATCCACCAATCTCACCTTCCGTGGTCCATCCTCTCTCTCGTCACGTAGCCTACGTTTCGCCTGCTAGCAGTCTGGCACCAGATGCCTCCTCGGAAAATCAATAGCCAACCCGACGACGACGCTTTCCCTACTGTACTGCTTCCTACCTCTCCCCTTCTCTCCCTCTTCCACGTCTACCCACTCCTTCCGGGCATCATCCTTTTCCCTCCCACGACCTCCACACTTCACTCTCCACAAAACCCTCCCCTCTCCCGTCTCCTCCGCCCTATCACACAATTCCTCCACCTACTTAATTCAGAACCATCGGATCATTGGCACACCGACCAGTCTCCCATCTTCTACCTCTGTATATCTCGCTATCTGTCTTTCTGTGTGTTTGTCTGTTTATCTAATTATCTATCCATCAGTCTATGTGTCTAACTGTCTAACTGTCTATCTATCTATCTATCTATCTATCTATCTATCTATCTATCTATCTATCTATCTATCTGTCTGTCTGTCTGTCTGTCTGTCTGTCTGTCTGTCTGTCTGTCTGTCTGTCTGTCTGTCTGTCTCTGTCTGTCTGTCTGTCTGTCTCTGTCTGTCTGTCTGTCTGTCTATCTATCTATCTATCTATCTATCTATCTATCTATCTATTATAGACAGTTAAAGTTTATTTCTAATTTAGCCTAATATTGCTGCTACTTGCCAACTGCCATCGGTGGCTTTGCCTCTTTTCAGTTGTGGAGGATGGTCAGAAGTCAGACAAAGTGACTAACATTAAGTATCACATGTGATATGAATGCCGCATGGCCACATTTGCCAGACCCAACAGAGACCGTGAAGTTTTTAACAATAGCCTACATCCATTCAAATTATTGTCACTTAGGCCTACTGATACAGACCTATGCGTATGCTAACTCAATTTTGTACAATTCATTCAGTAGCCTAAAAGTTAAACATTTTCATAAATAATAAAATAAGAATTAAGAACAAAGAATTTCTGGAAGGAACATATTATTTTACGTTGGCAGTTTTAGGCTAATATTCGTTAATATTCGTGAATATTTGAAAATCTTAATGTTCGCTAACATGCGAATACTCAATCTATGTAACCTATGCCTCCCTCTCTGCACATCTATCCTCATCCACACATTCATTGGTCAGACAGACGATAACCCTGAAGCTATAAAACTCCTACGTTTGGAACACATAAGTAAATACAATAAAGAAGATGGTTCTAAGGCAGATAACAGTCGACGATGCTTTTTCTGCTGGTCAACATCAGAACATCTTCAACATCTTGATCTTGTGAAGCAACATATTTCGTGTGACAGCTTTTGCAAATCTGTTCAGACAACGACAGCGAAAGTAAGAGAGAGCATCGACTGAGAACCGAACTCTTCAAGCAATTCTGTCATGATTCTAATCCTGCATCACTACACGACCACCATCATGACACCACACGGCCACCATCATGACACCATCATCTCTGATTACCACCCTATCACCACTGATCTGTATCCTCGGCTTGACCTCGCGGATTTTGACCTGCACGTCACCGCAACGAACAGAGCAGTTTGACCATTGCGGTGTTGATTGGAGGTACCCGTATAGTAGGCTCGTATCCTTGAATTAAGTGGGTGTTGTGGGTGCTGAGGAATTTTAGAAGACTAAATTTACATTGCATTAGGAACTATATATTACAATAATTATAGAACATATTATTAGACCTATGGACTAATGTTTAAACACCTCTGCAAATCGAGGTAACTTAATTGGTATCAACTGTGAAAGACAGATTGAGGAAAATAGATGGAAATAGGGTTAAAGTCGTCCTGCAGAATGATGCAACTGGGATATTGCCACACGAATTCAGCTGTTTTTCAAAATCCGAATTGGATGCTAACTAGGATGCGTTTTATAACCGCATTATTATTTAGTTACAGGCTTTAAGTATACCATTCTGAAATGAGCGTGGGTTGGGTGAGACCAGGGCCGGCCTTAGCCCAAGTGGCGCCCTAGGCAAGGCATACATTTGGCGCCCCCAGGCATAGGCCTGCATTTGGCGCCCTTAGTTTCCCACTCAATTGTTCAGCCCACGTTAGAATCTAAAGATGAATTAGGCAAAGCCGGTATACGCTTACAGGGCCGTAGCCAGGATTTTATTTCGGGGGATGTTTTCTTGACAGTGAAATTTGAGGTGCGTACACGCCGCGGGCGACTTTTTGGGCGAAATTTTCTGACGACTGTTGTCAGTCGTCAAATTTTCTGACGTCCAAAAACACTATTTTTGGCGATTTTCGACTATTTTCTGCTCAAAATTACATTACACACTGTCATGTGCTAGCAAATGCATAATTATTTAATTTTTACATTACTTCATAGGGGGGGGTGTTCAAACAACCAAAACATTCCCTATAGCTATGGCCTTGTAGGCCTACGCTCAACTGAGTAATTCATTATAATTTCTTTATTAGTACTACACTGAAGGCTGGATAATATTCAATTTTGTGAAGAATGGTTTAAGCTAAAAAATATTAAAATACACTCCTGTGGAAATGGCGCCCTCTTTATGGAAATGGCGCCCTCTAGAACTTGGCGCCCCGTGCAACTGCTTGCTTTGCCTATGCCTTGGGTCGGCCCTGCCTCAGCTACTGCACTTTCTTCATCATCGTCCCTACTAGACTATTTTATTTCAATCTGAATAAAGGGCAGGCTGTAATGTTGTAATCTCATCTTCATACTCAGCAAGGCTCACTCTCATTTCATGCATTTCATTTCTTGCGACATCTTCACTATCGAAATTGAGCATCGCGTATTTTAACCTGTCTCCTAAAGTAAAAAGTAGGCCTACGGAATGTCGTTTAAAAATCGAATTTTATTTGTCTATTTAAAATGTATGCAGTCCTTGAAATTGAATTAGGCCAACCTGAACAGGTGCAAAGAATCCATAATTATTTTAAATTCTTTCCAAGCGAAAGTTTTGAGTTTAAAAGAATATAGTGTAAAAAAATAAATTCACCGGTGCCACGGCGCCCCCCAAAGCCTGCGGCGCCCTAGGCAACTGCCTACTTTGCCTATAGCTAAGGCCGGGCCTGGGTGAGACGACGCCGGTCATGAATTAAATAATTTTTAATGAATGTTTTGGATTTCTGGATTCATTGGAAAAATAGCATTTCATTTGTTTCATCGTTGACGTCAAATACTGTAATAATATCCTTCTGTCAAGAATTGTCACACTTTCCAACTCCTCACCATTTTCTTTGCACAATAATAATGCACGCTCTCCCCTATGCTTATCTGCCTGCAGTCTATACGTGTATAGGCTATAGATCTCTTTCAACCAGCATTAAATATTTTGTGTGTCTCTCTGTTTGTCTCTGTTTGTCGAACCCGATGTCTCTCCTCTGCTTCTGTATTGTTATCTTTACTTAGTAATATCTCTGATTTGGAGGCAAAAAGACCTATAGAGCCAGACACACACTGTCAGATAAGGCGACAGAGACAGGCAGACAGACAGGTTAATCGACTATATCCTATTCCTTCGACAGACTGACGTCCACGTGCACGAACATAACAACAGACAAACAGACAAAACAGACAAAACAGACAAAACAGATAAACAGACAAAACAGACAAAACAGACAAAACAGACAAACAGACAAAACAGACAAAACAGACAAAACAGACAAACAGACAAACAGTCTTCTCTACATGCACACTCATCTGATCTTGTCTTTTTTCATCTTGTCTTTCATCTTTCCTTCAACTTCAGCTTATCCTCCCACATAGGCTATACATCTAAAAAAAACTCATTCTTTTTCATCCACAAACACCTCATTCCTCATTCCTGTCCGGCTCTCATTTATCCCTTCAACTTCCTTCCTCTCTTCTCACCGCATTCAATCAATCTGTCCTCTTCAATAATCCTTTATCACTCACTCCATCTCATTATTCCTCATGTCTCCATGCAGCCTCCTTTCACCTTCGTTTAATCCAACTTCCTTTATTCAGCTTCATCATGTTAATCTTACTTCATTACTTCTAATTTAGTCTTTGTAAGTTTAAAGCCATGCTTCTTGAAATGGAAAAACAAATTCAGTAGCTGTTAACGACAGTGTACCTCACGCTAAACAGCGATGTACTGCCACGTCCAGTCATTTATTTGTCTCGATTTCGATGATTGCGCGACGTTTAATAACATGTAAACCTAAGTATCGTGTTACTTCAAATTTAAAATTTGAATTGTTGCGGATATGCATCTTTGCAAAGACTGCAGTGGTGCGCTATTTAAGACGCGTATACGCCCACACAGACTTTTCGTGACTTTCTCAGATGTCAATCTTTAAGGAGCAGCATTTTCCAAATCAGCTTTCTCAGAAAGCATTGTTGAATTATTAGTTTGAGAAGGTTTTTGTGAAGGCCTACATAATTAGGATTATATTTGGCAGATTGTTTCAATGCGTTCGGTTGAATCGATTCACTTCAGATGAACGTTAAATAGCATATAGGAACCATTTAAGCGAATGCATATGCCTATAGGCCCTACAAGGCTACAGATCATTTAATTGAATTTTAACATCTGAGTCGAGGTCGTATTTACATGTATATCATCAAAAGCCTCAGGGCCTGTAAATTCTCAGCTGTAATTATAACTACATTTATATAGCGCCACAACCGTAGGTGACTCACCAGAGACGCACAGAACATCTGATGGCTCTCATCCACGCCAGTATGAACAAGAAGATGAAGTAAAATTATTTTGGAACTACGCTGCTATAGAAGTATAATAGGAGTAAAATTGAAATTCATTCAGGCAGAAGTGAGTAAGAACAAGTGGTAAAATTAATCAGGGAACTAAAATATAACTGGAAGCGCGGATTCAATATGTGTTCAGTGAAGATAAAGAAGAAGTGGAGAGTGGCCCAATGTCTCGCTACAACGACAACGACAAAAACAACAACAAAAACGACAAAAACAACAACAACGACAACAATAACAACAATAGCCCTTTCTCTCCCTCATCCTCTGCTTTCTTTTACTGTCATCTAATCGATCTGAATTTTTCCTCTCCTTCTTCCAGTTCTTCTTCTTCCATCCGATTGTCTCATTCCTAGCATCTAATCTTGTCTTCCACTTGTTCCTCCTTCTACTTCCACGTCTGCATCTTTCTGTTGCTGTATAAATAGTGCTTCTCTCTGTGTTGCCTCTTTGCCTGTCTGTTTGTCTGTGTCTATCTCCTCCTGTCTGTCTGTCTGTCTATGTCTGTCTCCTCCTGTCTGTAATGTTCAATCGGCATGAAAATCTCCAGACCTATTTATTATTTCTTTTTTGTTGTTCTGTGTATGCGTACCTGCCAGTTTCAAGCTCTGTCCCTCTCTCCCATGACGACACTTGCACATTTTTATACGTATCTCTCCTAATTCGAGTCTCTCTCCTTCTTCGCCCTTTCGCTCGGTCAGTCCATCCAGTCATGCTTTGCCCATCCTTCCCTACCTCATCTCCTCGACCTTTCCCCGTAGATTTCCACTTTCCATCCATTATTCCAGCCCTTGATTATATGTCTCCTTTTCCATCCTCTGTCTGTCTTTCGCATTCCACCCTTTTTCCTTCTATCAATTTCCTTCTTTTCTTAAACCAACCACGCAATCAGACATTTTTTCCTCCTATGCTGTTCCATTTCTGCTTTTCCACCCACGTATCTTCCTCCAGTCATTCCATCTTTTTCGCCTCATCTTTCGTTTTCCATCCCTTACTCCTACCGTTATTTAAAAAAATTCTTTTTAAAGCCACAATCCATTCGTTCTCTCCTTCTCTCCATTCTTACCGCTCCGCTTTTAAATCCCTTTCCCCAGCCATTCCTTCCAACCCTTTTCCATTCAATTGTGCCTTTTTCCTGGACCTAAAGCATCCAACTCTCGTTTCTTCGCCGCTTTTTCCCATTCACAGCAAATGATTTGTGCGAATGCGGTCGGCCACCAATTGCGCCATAATTTCACCGATAAATGCAACGGCGGATGGTATATGGAGCGATCCCTTCCTCGAACAACGAACGGAGGATCCCTTTCGTCTGACCGAAAACTCCCGCCGTCCTTCACGACAATCCGAACGAAGTTAATCTAAAAAAGACCGGACACCGCCGCAGCAGCCGACGAAGGAATTATCCATTGCACAACCACACTGCATAGACACCGCGGTGTTCCCCAATGGAGAGGCCATCCAAAAGATGCTTTGCACCACGGTTCCTATAAACAAGGTTGTGCGTTGACTGTAGTGTCTAACGATGGAAGATTTCCTCATTTTCTGGCTCTTCTTGACGAAAAGCACGTCTTAAAAATGGCCTCAGCCTCAATTGTTTCCTCTGAATTGCTCCAGAGCTGTTTTAAAGGAATTTTTAGAGCTGCACAACCCCTTCATTAATTTCTCATCCTCCATGGTAAATTACTTCCAATCGCAGGACAATTAACTGTTTTTACTCGTTTTAACTGTACAGATGTGCTTCTACAACTGCACAAATACATTTAGAACCGCACATTTTGTGTACAACTGCACGTTTAAAAAGCCCTGAATTGCTCTACCACAAAAGTTGACGAATCAACGGAACTAGCAGCAGGCTGCTAGTAGCCTACTAATAATACTAGTAGCCTACTAATAATACTAGTAGCCTACTAATAATACTAGAAGCCTACAAATAATACTAGTAGCCTACTAATAATACTAGTACTATAGGACGCCGTGCTGCTTCATAAAAGCGTAGAACCACCCTTCAGAAACACCCGTGCATTGCATTCGCGTGCTGTCCTGAACGTTTGACTGTGTGCATGATTAATTTGCATGAATTTCTTAGACAGGAGTACAATGCTTGAATGTTCAAATGCAGTCCATCACTTCCTCGCTACTAATTATTATTCTCTCTCTTTCATTCTTTCCCATTTTCTTTCTACCTCCTTCCTTTTTCTTCCCTGCTATATCTATAAAAAAGAAACTCTAATTTGCACTTCTGTTTGTTTCTCTCTCTCCTGCCACGGATCTTTCTTTCCATCAGTTCATTCCAAGTCAACGTCTTCGTCGCATATTTGTCCCTTTCATCAGACCATTCCATTCTCATTCACTCTAGTTTATGCTTCCTCTGTTCTTCCTTTCAGCCTCTCTCTCTCTGTCTCTGTCTCTCTGTCTCTGTCTCTCTCTCACTCTGTCTCTGTCTGTCTCTGTCTGTCTGTCTGTTTCTCTCTCACACGCACACACACGCACTCACACACAGTCTAGTCTAGCACTTTCCATCCTGCCCGTCCTCCCTCAATCTGTCGCCCCTCCATCCTTCATTCCATGCAGCAGAAGTCGATGGTCTTCTTATTCGACCAGACGCAGATGAATAGAAAAGATGGTGACAGCTTTATCGGTCGCCTTATCATCCGACGATTCAAGATGGCCGCATGGGGCAGAAATTATTTTATCATAGTGGAAAGAAGCACCATCAAATAAATCGTCTTCTTTGGTCGACACTTAGCCTATGCATGTATGTATATATGTATGTATGTATGTATGTATGTATGTATGTATGTATGTATGTATGTATGTATGTATGTATGTATGTATGTATGTATGTATGTATGTATGTATGTATGTATGTATGTATGTATGTATGTATGTATGTATGTATGTATGTATGTATGTATGTATGTATGTATGTATGTATGTATGTATCTATGTATGTATGTATGTATGTATGTATGTATGTATGTATGTATGTATGTATGTATGTATGTATGTATGTATGTATGTATGTATGTATGTATGTATGTATGTGTGTATAAAAGTCTATTTGCAATTGCCTTTGTTGGTGGTGTTCATCTTATACCTCAGAAGTTGTGTTATTTTTGAGTTCATCCATTCCTGACTAGATTTCTTTGCTCAATTTCACATCGTGACCTGGCGTTTCTCGACACAGAACTTTCACGACAGTGTAAAGCAAAAAGCTTGAGTGTGTTCCGTCAAACTGTCTGGAGCAGTTTGCTTATAACATCGACATGTGTATTAATTATGCATGTATAGCATGTTGGTCATTCTTTGCTTGTTTGATCCTGTTTTTTTATATCTTTAGTTCTGGCTCGCCTCCAATGAATTCCTTAAGAGATGCCTTAAATAACATCTCTGACTTCAGTAACTCAAATACAATTATCCGTACAATTTCAAAGACCTCATCCAGAATTTATGCAACGCAGGAATAGGATGAAGACATGAATAAGAGAATAGAGGAGGAAGTGGTTGGGAGAAGCAGCATGCAGTAACTCACTCACGTTCGTTTCACCGACGATAGGTGGCGCTTATTTACTGAGACGAACGATCGCAACGGTCTGGGTCAGCGACAGACTCTATCTGTCTTCTGGCAGCCTCTCTCTCTCTCTCTGTCTGTCTGTCTGTCTGTCTGTCTGTCTCTCTCTCTCTCTCTCTCTCTCTCACACACACACACACACACACATACACACACACACACACACACACACACACACACTCTCTCTCTCTCTCGCTCTCTCTCTCTCTCTCTCTCTCTCTCTCTCTCTCTCTCTCTCTCGCAATGACTCGGCTGCTAGATGTCCGTCTTCTGCAGACTGCTGCTTGAGACAGACGTGGCAATTGGATTTCCCTTTGTCTGCTTTCGTGCTTTTTCAATCCCCTGCAGCAGCCTGTCTGACAGTGTCTGTCTACTTGTCTGGCTGTCTACTTGTCTGGCTGTCTACTCGTCTGTCTGTATACTTGTCTGTTGGTCTACTTGTCTGTTGGTCTGCTTTTCTGTCCACAAAATTGTCTATTTCTATTTCTATCTATTTCTATTTCTTTCTGCCTGCGTATCTGCACACTTGTCTGTCTTTCTTCTGTCTCTTCGACAATGTTCTGACTGCCTGACTAACTGTTCTCTGCATTTCTGTCTGTCTGTCTGTCTGTCTGCTTGTCTTCTTCGATCTGGATAGCTCTGTCTACTTTTCGGAACATGATCTACTCTATGAGTGATGCTCATGTCTGTCTGTCTGTGTGCCTTTCAATTTGCCTGTCTTCTTTGCTTTTCTGTCTGTCTATCAGCCTGTCTTTCAGATTGTCTACATGTATGAATCTCTCTCTCTCTCTCTCTCTCTCTCTCTCTCTCTCTCTCTCTGTCTCTGTCTCTGTCTCTGTCTATGTCTCTGTCTCTGTCTCTGTCTCTCTCTCTCTCTCTCTCTCTCTCTCTCTCTCTCTCTCTCTCTGTCTCTCCCTCTCTCTCTCTCTCTCTCTCTCTCTCTCTCTCTCTCTCTCTCTCTCTCTCTCTCTCTCTCTCTCTCTCTCTCTCTCTCTCTCTCTCTCTCTCCGCCTCGTTCAGTCTGTGTGATCACGTGCCTGCCAGTGAGTCATTTCAGCTCAACAATTTTGTTGCTCCTATGCTTGTAGGGTGACGCAGCAGACTAGGGGAACGGGTGAGGACTGGTTCCGAGCGGGAACCGGAACCGGAACCGGAAGTGGAGTGAAGAAGGCGAATGGACGGTTCAGTCTGTCTCCGGAATTGGACAACGAGTTGGAGGACATCAGTGGAGACGAGGATGACCTTCACTATTCTCATCGACACGAGTCAAAGTAAACCAGTTCACCACATATTTAGTCAACCTGACCTAAACACATTTTAATCTAAATACATTTTACTAAATACACTTTAATCTGTCATAAAATCAGCCTGACCTAAACACATTTTAAGCTGTGTATATAGTCTGCATGGTCTAATTGATTTCAATTGATTGTATTTTCAAACTGACTTGACTGAACTGCTGACCAGCTGATCATCGATCAACTGGTCAGCAGTTCAGTCAAGTCAGTTTGAATCTGAGTGTCTGAGTGATTGATTGTTTGGTTGGTTGATTGATTGATTAACTGATTGATTGATTGATTGTCCATCTACCAATCCTAATCCCGACTGGCTCTGTCTGTTGTAGCTATGCCTATCTTCTTGCCTTTCCATCATTCTGTCTATCGATTCTAATTCTAATTGATCGATTAGAGCAAAATGAAATTAGTAAATTACTACTGCATGTCTCAAGAGAGTGACCCAGCACCATGACTAGGGTGGTCGCATCTGTAATGGTAAATTTTCAACTTCAGTTTAATTCTTTCTCCAACCCACCATTTGGTGCCACTTGGTAAAAGACTGTTGCAGCCCAAA